>OMKK01018577.1:1457-14652 GCA_900302305.1 Polymixia japonica
CCCCCTCCGTGGTGAAGCCATTCATCCGTTTGATGAACCAGTTGTTCAGAAGTAAAAAAGGAAGCTCCGTCTTAGATCAGTACAGGGACGCACTCATCGTCGACACAAACCTGCTGCTTTTATGTTCGACGCGAGGCGTGAAAATCCCACTTGTATAGAGAAAAACCGATTGAAAGCACGAACCACAAAGAAACCAAGAACAGGGACTGAAAAGAGAGTAAGAGGAACCAATTTCATGCTGTGATCTCGCAACTTTTCATTATTCGTCTTCGGCTGAGCGGGACGCCGTTCCTGAGCCGAGCCGGTGGGTTCAGACTCCGACGGGGCCGCGGCCTAGCGTCTCGCTGCACCTCTGCTCTCTTTCTTCTGGCTTCTGATCATCTTCGCCTCTTTTCGCGGCTCCTCTTGTTACGCGTTCGCGTTAACCGGCTTCTCAGACGCCTTCTCGTGTTTTTCAAAAGGGCTTCGTAGGGATGTTTGGAATCGCGTAGTCTGATGTACAGTCGCTCGGTGAATTCATTTGGAGACGGTAGAAAGATGTATATAGCAGACGTCTAGCTGTGAATTATAGAACGCCATGAACTTATAATGGGCTCGAACAGACAGGATGTTCTGAAGATTTAATGTGATGCAGAACCTCTCAGATGAGGGAACCATGGCCAGAAAGCACAGACCAGACACTTGGCAATGCCCATAACTTTACATATTTGCCAGATTCCTCTGGTTAATGAGCTGCTCATCCCTGTATGTTTTTTTTTCCTGTGTCCCCACGCTCTGTCCTCATTCCTCTCCTCCAGCTCACGGAGTCACTCGCACCGGAGACGACGTCGGAGGAGGTCAGGGTCGGACGGTTCCTCCTGGCGATCCTCCACAGAGAGCAGGTACCACCCCCACCCCCACCCCCACACCTTGGTTTATCTTATCAGCTTCAAGGCCACTCCGCTGTGTTCTGGTCACGCCACAGTGATGACTGATGGCTCTGAGGTGACTTCCTGATTCCAGGCACGACCGGACCTTATCGCTGCTTCAGAGGAAACGGCTCAAAAATTCACTCCGCAGATCGATGCACACTCGATTAAAATGACATGTTGCCAAATCAGAGTGGTTTTTTTGGCCAAATGAAAGATGTAGGTTGATGTATTTTGTGGATTAAAGTTAAGATAGAACGAGTATATGACCTTAGATGGTTTCCTAGGTTAGTGAAATAACTGTGTTGGATAATTCCAATAAGGTTTATTATGTGAAGCAAACAGCTTGATTAACATTGTTAATGTGGAATTAATTGATTTATTTTAACTTGTATTCCTCACTTATTCATTAATTAAACTAATCTGAAACCAGAGATGATTGCTTTTAAATACCTCTGGACCTTCTCTGGGACTAAACGACGCTCGGTTTTTCACCACATTCCTCTAAAATGAACATATCCGAGGTCTGTTGTGAATAGATCGTCTCCTAACGCCCAGGGATACAGCTGTCCAGAGAAAAGGAAAAATAAACAATGCAGCAAATGCATTCTGGGATCACATCCATGCACGATGTCCAGTTAGCTCTCAGATGATGTTTACAGTTCTGTCGTGGTTTAAGAGGCCATAGCTTGTTTCAGCTGTCAGCTGGTTGGTAGTACAAGCTGTGATCGTCTGTGTCTGCTGGCTGTGTTTGAGCTCAGCCAGGCCAGCGCTTCAGGCCTAAGACTGGTAAAAGCTGATGTTTGAGTGGTCATCAGTTCGTGTTCAGTCAGTACAACTGCTTGCTGCTTCCTTACAACACACAATCAATACCTGTGTCTCTCTACTTTACTCGGGGACAGTTATTACCTTGATCTACTAGAGAGCAATCCTGATGTAGGTCAAATGTACATGCGTGCTACAGCGTGTACAATGTTGACAGGTCTGATTAAAAAGAAGCATTTGATGCGACCATAACATCAACGGTAACGATAATACTAACTTTTTGCGTAAAGCGCTTTTAAAGTGGCAATCTGTAAGATCTCTGAAGATTTTTATTTAACTAAATGTCTGTTAAGTCACTATCTATCGCAGAATAAGGTAACACAATGGTGATTGAGCCTACGGCCCACTGATGAAAGCCCTTGCATTTGCAGTATTATGAGTATTAAGAACCGGGTGTCTGTGGCGACTTCCCCGCCACGCATTCAAATTAGCGTTAGTGACGCGTTTTCTCTTTGAAGTGAGGTCCAATCACACACCTGCAATTACAGCTTTTCACCACAGGTGCCGCCAAAGACAACGAAACAGGAGATCGTCGAGATCGCCACTTAGTCGTTAACAACGAAATGCTTAATTTGTCCACAGACATCATCTGCAAAACTCTGTAGAGCGGCAGTTATTGAGAGTGCCGGGAGTCTTGGAGGAGGATTCAGACGCAGTGCTGGTCCAAAGGGACTTGCAGTGGAGACCTGCGGTCAAGTCAGTGTGTAAAACAACTCCTAACTATCGCTCCATCCTCTCTACTGGCACTGTAAGTATTCCCCGGGACTCTGACATGTTTTAGTTATGGCCGTGTAAAACTCACTCCTTGTCTTATAAATGGAGAATACATTGAGAAGCGAGTAGTTGACCAAAGACGATTGGGTGTTGGAAAATTGTTGTCATCAAGGAAGAAAATGTTGACGCCTTTTATTAAATAGTACACATTTGATGTTCGAATTCCAAACCCTGAACATTTTTATAAACGTTCTTCACATTTATACAGCATTAACATAACATAATTTTGGGAACTGACCCTTCTAAAGCCGTTCATTCTATAAGGGGTTATGGATAACCGACTCTTACCGGGTCAAACTGGTTTTACATGGGCCTGAAATACTTTCTGATCTCCTTTTATCAACTCCTTGTTTTTCAGTTGGTTTTCTGTTTTAATAACTAACACCGTCAAGTAAGTACAGTCTTGGCAGGAAAGAGCTCCCCAAAAAACTGCTGTTGTTGTCAAAATGTTAGTAATATATGTAGGGTACTATTTTTATTTTTTTTAAAGAACTAATGGGGCAAAAATCCAGTGAATATATCAGACTCACTAGTCTACGACATTCTGTTTTCTGCTCTGTTCTCAGCCGCCATGTTTCCTCACAACTACACTCTATGCAAAGGGAAATTGTCAGTTATTTCTGGTAATGTGTATATATATGTATATATACATATATATACGTTACAAGTTTCAGCACACAGCATATATGTTCCAGTCTGTAAGATAACATATTATTATTCACTCTACCATGAAACACTCACAGTAGAAGAAGATGTTTATTGGGGATAGTCCTCCTTTGAAATGACAAATAGTATTTGTACTCAAATTCTCATCACTTATCAAGTTGAGGTTTCTATTACCTGTTTCATGAGTAACATAATGGCCTCATATTTTAATACTATATATATACTGGATATTATTACATTAAAGTTCCCCAACAAATTAAATTCCAGGATTAAGAGGTGTTTTTAGATGTCGTTTTGATGATGTTGAAAATGAATTCTCATTATATGTTGCACAACATCAGTTTTTCTAGTGACACGTCACATGCTAGAGAGCGTTCGGAGAGACAGAGCAATCTATCGTTTTCAGGGCGACAAGAAAATGAAAGGAAAAATCAACCACAAATCAACTGAAGACATACAGCGTGTCTGGTCGTTTAATTGCTCGTCTGAAAATATTGCTATTGCGTATATAAAGGTTATGGTCGTAATAGGAGAAGCCCAACATGAAGTCTAGCGCAGGGTTCTTGTGGATCTTCAGTGATACAGGATACAGGGATCAGCTCAGTATTATGTGATTATATTAGCAGCAATTAGCATTTAGCTCATGACAGAAATGCAGCCCAGAGCCTCACAGAGCCACAGTTTACTGATGTTTCCTTTGTTAACTCCCTTTGTTTAACCAGACAAACTTTATGTGGTTAAAACATTGTAAGAAATACATCAAGGGACTCTTTTGCTGGTGTGCAGGTTTAACAAGTCAAGAATCCTATTAGTGAAGTCATTTTGCACGGTGGCCTGCTCAGATTTACCATATAGCACTAAACCCACTCAATATTGGTCAGATAAAGGTGGTAAAGTAAATTGTACCGTGTCAAAATGCCGGTGAATGTCTTAGAACTGTGATTGACGAGGTAAATTCCTGTACAATACAGTTTTTTAACATGAGAATTGTGCTTTCCAGAACCAGAACCAGAACCAGAACCGTATTAGTTATTTGGGTTGATTTTCTCTTTAAATGTAGCGTTCTCTTAAAGAGCCTTGAAATGCAGCCGTATCCATTAAGGCATTGTCTCATACTCATTGGGGCATAAAATACATTTAATTTCTTTCCAACAATCATTAAATTATGGTAATTGCATACGCAGATGTTTTTTAATCACACACCACAGGGTTTTTCATTTAAATTCAATAAACTATACTATATGTTGAAGCATGACTGGCATTCAATATCCCAAATTCTTGGGTAAAAGTACTTTACACTTGGTTTGCTGAGAGGTTACATTACAAGAATTATTGTCTCTTAAAGAACTATTGATGTTTTTATTCATTTATTGACTTGGATTAATTAAATCCAAAAGTAATTTGCACTAGGAATGAATTAACTTTGCCTAATATTTCTTTCCCAGAAAAGCAGCCTATAAAGGGAAAGGTGTGTAGAAAACCATTGGGGGGAAAAAATCACTAACCATTAAATTATTTGCACATAAACATGAAGGTGGTGAATTTGTTTGTGTTAAATGGTGATATTTTGTGGATGTTTATGGGTCTTGGTAAAAATAATTATGCAAAGAAAACACAGCAAACAGTTCCCAAAGACAGAACAGACACAGAATTAGTATTTTAAGGCAGCCGCTCTCAAAACGTCACAATAACAGAGGAATGTGTTTAAAATCGAGTGTTTTGTCCTGTAATCGCCTCCCTCCATGTATGCACAGATAGGAGCACGTAGCACACGACTCATGATGCTATCAGCTCTTTTAGATCTGTTAAATTTCCCTCAGGGTTGCTCTGCTATGCAGACTGTACTGGATTATGAAAACCTGCTAGGGAGGATAGCGTGGATTAACCTTTGACTGTCTTATAACCAGGAAGTAAAAGAGAGATCAGAATCTGTCGATAAATAAAACACGTAAACTATACTCCTCGGAGAGACGAAAATTCAATAAGCCACTCTATCAAATGATATTACGTCTTTGGGGAAGAAGCAAAGCACTCACACGCGAGCGCCATTTTCAGCAGTCTGTAACCTTTGACCCCAAGAAAACTCCCAAATAAACCCAATTAAGGAGAGAAAAAGGAACATGCCGACACACGTCTAGCTGGCTCTGGGTTTGAAGAGGAGGGGTATTGTCTTTTTCTTGCAATTGACGACTCTAATGATGCACTTATGTTGCCCGCTCTTCCCTTTTTCTTACACCTTACCTACTTAAGGAGGAAATCTTGATTGGTAAGTCGATGCTATCCGCAGATTTAGGGATTTGTTGTAGGTCGCTGCAGGCTAATTATTTACTTCTTGCAGGAAAAAAAAAAAAAACAGCACAGTCATCTGTCCTATTCTGAAGGGCTTTCTTAGTTAGACTGATGGGATCTGCAATCTCTTTGTCTGAAATCCTTTTCATTTCTACATAATACCCATTTTGTGATGTTTGTTCACTGTTCTTTAAAAGAGGCTTTTTAATGGGGCTGTTTTCTCCTTTACTTCTCTCTCACTCTCGAGTTAAAGCCGGTAGATCTTTCCACGCATAGTTTCTCTTTCTTTCCTGTTCTTCTGTTGTTCCTTTCATATAATTGTTTTAGTTTAGAGTTGATTTCACTAAATTCCTTTTTTCGTTGATTTCCTTGAATTTACTGAGTTACAATTCCTTTTTGAGGTTATTCGCATGCTACAAATTTGCATGATGTCTTTATCTTTCAAAGTTTTCTGTCCCAAGAAAAAAAGAACTATACTCTTCTTCTGTGTTTTAAAAGGGGGAAAAATGCTTTTGTGTTAGAGTATTCAAAGTGCATCAAGCAGGTAGCAGGTTCCATTTGCCCAAACATTCCTGCATTTTCAGCTGCTGCCTATCTGTCTGTTTGCAGATCTTGCCATCAAAACCTGGAGACAAGCTTTTAGACGTACAAAGGACTCACCGTCACACTTTATCCAGCCATACCGACGGCCCGCACGATTACGATTCTGGGAATGACACGTCTTCGCCTCCGTCAACCAAAACCGGCGTGTCTCGAGCGAGTGTCGCTTCAGACAAGAGGAACCGTTGTCAGGGTCTGGCAACACCTGAGAAGCTGAGGTTTACTGACCGAGACAACGCCTCTGATTCAGGGAACTCTGTGACCAGTTATGCCTCCCTGTGCAAACCTCACGTGGAGGATGGCTTGTCTACCACCTTTTTCAATGGCAGTGGCAAGGGGTAAGCTTTGTATTTCAAGTTAATGGTCCATCCCTGGCGAATGAGTGCACATCAGGGAAATTGGGTGCAATTTATCTTCTGTTATCATATTGTTTCTCCCTATTATAAAAACACCCATTGATGGCGTTTTGTCTGAATCACTCGCAGAAATACGATACCTTTATCTTTATTGTTATCTTTGCAGTGAGCGGATAACCGTGGGATGTCGCGTCGAGGTCCTGAGGTCTCGGAGGACTGCGGGCTCTCCGCTGAGGACGGGCGACCCTCCCTCTTCTTCGCGGAAGCGGTTCAGAACCCAGTCGTCCAGCAGTAGAAGCAGGAGCAGATCCTCGGGGAGTTCCGGACACTCTGGGCGCTCCTCTCGAAGGCAGTCGCTGTCATCTGACAGGTTAGCTTGTACTTCACTGACTCAATGAGTACCCCCCCCATAACGCTGAGGTGTTGCTCAATTCAAGAGGGTAATTGTTATTTTCTCACGGTCAGCTCGTACTCGTACCGCTCGCAGAGTTACTCTGCTGATCTGAGGCGAAGAGGCAGTGTCGCCAGCTCCAGAGGAAGCTACCCAAGATACACTCCTGACAGGTGAGGTTTACAAAACCTAGCATGTGAACGACATCTCATACGTCTCGTAAAACTAATTAAACGGTCTTTACATCTTTTCCCGTCTGCTTCTTAGACCGCGAGGCAGGAAGAGAGCGCCGAGCTCCAGAGAGAGGGGCACGAAGCACAAGCAGAAGAACAGCAGGAAGAGACGAAGGCGCAGGTCCTACTCCCCTATGAAGAAGAGGAGGAGAGACTCGCCGAGCCATCTGGAAGCACGGCGAATCACAAGGTATAGCCTTCGCAGCATCGCATTGATTTCATTCTCTCACGCTAAAAAAAAAACATGAAGACGTTAACCTGTCGGACGCTAACTGTCTGACTGACCCTCCGCAGTGCCAGGAAGAGACCTATCCCCTACTTCCGACCCAGTCCTTCCTCCAGCAGCCGATCCACGAGCGTGTCCTCCTGGAGCAGCCTCTTCACGCGGAGCCGCAGTCGCAGTCCACCGTGGAGCCTCAGCCAGAGCAGGAGCAGGAGCCGGAGCAGGAGCAGGAGCAGGAGCAGGAGCCGCAGCCACAGTTACTCCTCGTACAGGAGCTACAGCCGAAGTTCGTCCCGGAACTCCGTCTTTGGGACTCGAAGTCGGAGCAGGAGTCGCAGCTACGCGTCGAACAAACGTAGCAAAACCAGGCGTTAGGTTTTTTTTTAGAACACTTGCGAGGACTACAGCACCGTTGCTGTTTTCTGCTGAGAACAAGGGCCATTGTGATGGAGTCATCGATATTCTTTACATCTGTTTGAAGCTTTAGCGGAAATGATCCCCGTGGAGTTCCAAACTTGTCTTGCATTGAGGCGGTATTGTTCACTTGGCCACTAGGGACCAACTGGGGACAGAATGTCTTTCTGTTTGGTTACGCTCACATACTGTATCCTCCTGCATCAACACACACACACACACACACACACACACACACACACACACACACACCGGCCTGAGACTGTTTATCTCTGGGACTATGCCGGAGGTATCTAAACTACAAATGTGTACGAAACATTTTTATACTTTTTGGGCCGTATCGATACCTGTGTCCCATATTTTTATGCCCCTGCACTTCCCATGAAATCATTTTCAGTTTTAAAATTACGTCAACCGATATATTTTTTGTTTTTATTTTATTTTAAATAGTTCTTTTATTTAAAATGCTGCATTCAGAGGGGTGATCAATACCTAACGAGGGTTTTAAATCTTGTTAGAAAGCTAGCAAATGATCCAGTTAAATTATTGATAATATAATATGATTAAATATTAAACATTCTTAGATTATTTCATGGCCGTAAACATTTCACTCGCGATGTTTGTGTTGGCTGTTCTCACGATGCAAACCTGGGCCACATGCAAGATATGTTCTGGGATTTACACCAAGTGTTTGAGTCATTTGATCCGTGTGTTTTCAGATGGCTTCAGAGGGACTGTTATCAGGAATAAGAAAAGGTTTATTGCTCTGATCTCAGTACTTCACAAGGTTGAGCACAAACACGCCTCGCGTGAAAAATGGAAGGAGGTGAACACGACTGCAAACAAACTGCCTGTCAGCTCAAATGCCAGATTAATTTATCCTCTGATCAAGTGGAAAACAATTGAAATGTCAGTCCTTGTAATATTGCGGAAAGCGATCAAAACATTGCACAGGGACTGAGAAAGTGATTTCTGTTGGCAAAAATCTTCAAAATATCTGAGAAAATGTTTTCTGTGACATCTCTGTGAACACGTGGTGTAGCGAGCCTGCTGTACTCTGGGTAACGGCTGTTTTAACGCTATCTGGACAGGATATTTGTATGCATTTTTAGTTTGTTATTTATCAGATGTCCTGCGTTGTATTTATTTGAACGCTGATTTAAAAAGGGAGAGCATGTATGTTGAAATGATTATCAAATGGATTTACTGAAGGTTGTACCAAAACAAAAGAGTTGAAAACCAGATGAATCCTTTGAATCGCACTAATTCTCAATTTGCTTGAAATGTATTGATATTATTGATATTATTCTGGAATCAAACACATACCTCATCTCTTATGATTTTGTACAGAAGGTTGTGGTTTAAAATGCACAATACTGTGCATATTTATTACTTATTTAATATTTATCAATTTGTGTTCCTTCTCAGTAGTGGTCAACCTTTCTATGCAACACTGTTGATTTATAGTCATGACTCTGCTACAATTTGTTTACGTTCAACAATAAGTTCTAGTTTAATCTGCTCATATTCTTGGCTTGTTGTGCTGGTTGTTTTTTTTCAGAAATAATTGCAGTGCTTTCAAATGTTCAATTACATAAGATGGTAAATAACAACAAACAAACTACTGGAATGGCAGAAGACATCCGCCTTGTCTGACTTGTGGTGAATTCTGTTTGTTGAGTTAGTTAAAGGGTTTGTTTTGACTCCGGAGTTTGAATCTATTAAAAGTTTGAAACTGCCTCTCCATATAATTGAAAGAGTTTCTCTATCGTGTCAAATCCATCATCCTGTCTGTGTAACTGCTTCAGGAATGAGGGACTGCTCTCTATGCACTCTAGACTCTGAGCTTTTTTTCCCCTGAAAGTCAAGTAAATTGGCCAAAAAAGGAAATTACGCCGCAGGAATAGGAAGGAGAATTATACAAAAGACATCCTAACAGCGCAGGTTGACACCTGTGTCTGCTGATGTTGACATGGTTTTGCATAGTAATGATGATATACTTTATAGATAAGCACCCAGGCGAGCGTCTCTCTCCCCCATTTCACAATGTAAAGTTTACATAACATCTTGTGCAAATTCATTTTAAATATGTAATTACTGTGGTGTAAATATGCATCTGCACTGTATAAATTATACAAAGGGTGTGATTATTTAATTTACAGACTGTAGTAGTGTCCTACTTGATTATTTAAAAATGACTAGTATTGTTAGGTTGACGGTTTGTTATAACGCATTGCTCAATGGCAATGGCGCTGAGTCAGCTTATTACACAGAAAGGAAACGATAAGCTGGGTGTCAATGGACTAGATGTCTTTGTGCTTTTGAGGTCGCTCTGATCATGTCTTTTTCTTTTCTCCAAAATATCAATAACAAAGTCATAGCAATAGTGTTCCAGTGTTTTGGTGTTTAATGACGCATAGTGTCTCATTTTCCATATGAACGAGCATATTGCAAAAGCATATGTTTTACATAGGCTACTGACACATGTTATCGTGGCAGTGTGAACTTGACATCGTAATAATGTGTCACCTGGAATTGAATTGTCCCCAGCCATAACCCCGTGAAATCAACCCCACACTCCCTCCGTGTCTGGAATAAACTATATAAAGTCTGGTTCTGAATAAAAACAGTATCGTAGTCTTATTTCGTGCTCATGTTTGGAAGAACCGCTGAAACAAAACACCTCGACTAACCATCACTGTTGTTGCTTTTGTAATCGGATCTCAAGAGTATATGAATCCGATCATCGCATCGACCGGAATTACATCATTACTGTTGACTCGGACCCGTGTTTTGACCCGGTTTGACCCCCCCGGGGTGGTCCTGGAGTCATGCGTTATTTTCTATTAAAAAGCAAATGAATCACCAAAAGGGGGAGGAGTCGCTTCAGCGTAGAACTGCGTGTGTGAGTGATTGACATGCGGTCGGTGGCTAAATTTGGTAAAAGGGGGGCGGGTCTTGTGGTCAGCTGTTGCGCCTGGTCGCTCCTGATCTAACCTGCACTTTCTGGACACTTGTTTTTGCCGGCGCAACGTTTTGGATAAAGCGCGTTCCCGTATAAAAACGACGGCCAGACAGACAGAAAGGTCAATTCACTTGAAGGTTTTAAAGAGCAGACGTCTAATCAAGTTGTTTTGTTGTCGGATCAACAGGTGACTTGGTGATTAGTCGCGTAACGGTAATGTGCGCAATACTTTCCCAAAAGAGATAAAAAGTTTACACAAGTTAACCTTGTGAAGTTATTGTATATAATATTTATATATATTCATATTTATATATAATTCAGTCGTTTCAGGGTAGGGATTTTAAAGAACAGGTCTGAACTTTTGGCTTTTGGTCTTGGCTGGTTTGGACATGGCAGAGGGAGACTTCTACACGATGGGAAGCCGGCAGAGGATTCCCCGGGATCCGTTTGGGGAGTCGCCGTTCAGAGACCAGTCTCCGTTCAGGGATCAGCTTGCGTCTCGGTTCATGGAGGATGAGTTTGGAATGCCACCTTTCCCCGACGACCTCGCAATGGACTGGCCAGGTTGGGCCCGGCCAGGCCGACTGAGCTCACGTATTAGTACATCACCTTTCAGCAGCAGTTTACGCACAAGTTTCCCCCCACGCACATCCACGGCCGGGCCGACAGTGTACACGACGAGATACAGTGAACCCTCCAGGAGTTCTCCTATAACCACCGGGGGGGAGCCCTGGAAAGTGTGTGTGAACGTCCACAGCTTCAAACCAGAGGAATTACACGTTAAAACGAGAGACGGTTTTGTAGAAGTATCAGGTGAGAAAGTCTTTGC
The DNA here is from genome assembly GCA_900302305.1 of Polymixia japonica. Classification (NCBI taxonomy): domain Eukaryota; kingdom Metazoa; phylum Chordata; class Actinopteri; order Polymixiiformes; family Polymixiidae; genus Polymixia; species Polymixia japonica. Next base: position 12,931 of record OMKK01018577.1, read on the forward strand.
TTGATGATACTGTAAACACTTGACGTTTAGAGTGTCCTACTCCAAAATAATGTTCTGAGTGTCCTTCAGATTACCAGGATCACTTTAGTCTGATCGTGAAAGGTACCCCTTCAAATCTACAACTGTATTCTTGTAAAACATTAAGGTTACAACACTAGGTTATCAAACTGAGGTAAAACAAAATCTCTTAAAGAAGACATACATGTCTTGACGTGAAAGTTGTAGACAATTGAACATACAATGATATACAAGTAAAAACGCAAACACTGTAAAGAACAAATTCACTATACGAGTGACTAAAAGGCTGTCGTCCAACTGCAGCAAGGCAGGATCAAGGGGCCAAGCCTAAATCCTGGCTAAACTGATCATAGACTGAACCTTGATGAGACTCCCTCAAGATCCCTTATAATCCATTTAAGGTCACCAACAAAGACCAGCTCGTTCAGTTTTATGTAATTTCGCAACGAGTTCCAAACAGCTGGAGTAGATTACACAAGGGCCTCAGTAGTATTATTGGGAAATGTGGTCTCAGTTGTGCTGGATCTCTAGTATAAGAAAGATACAGTAGAAGGAATTTGGGGCACTGCTAGTCACATCATGACTTGCAGACTGGCAGGCAGGGCCTCAAGCTTAAACACCTGTTTCAGATTCTTAGAGAACCAGTCACCCACCCATGAGCTAGATTTAGATATAAGGCACAGCCCGTGACAACAGTCTCTGTTTACAATAAGACAAGCAATGTACCGCCATTAAACGCTTGGCAGAATGTTCTGGAAATACACAGAGTCCTTCGCCTACCGGTTCTCATACAGTTCCCTCACAACTGATTTCATTTTTTGGGGCTGATCGCGCTGCGGAATGAGAGCGCAGAGCGAAAACTGCCGTTTAAAGAACTCGTCTAGAGTCGGTACTTCAAAAGATAGACAAATGCCAGGGATACCCAGGACAGAAGTAGGCACAAAGGAGAGCAGGCCCCAGCGCTGGGCTTTTTATAAACACAACGCTGGTATGCCAGTTGGGTCATTCAATCAGCGCCATTGCCTGCCTGCCTCAGTGACTTGACCTCTTTCTAAAACTGTGCCTGGGAGCACATTTCAAACACACACACGGTCTCAGTCACAGTAAGAAATGTATCAAAAAGTCACATCCCAAGTCTCAAAACAATAACCCTATTCTCGAACCTTTTTGCAGGAAGATAAGCTTTTGATGGAGGCAGCGCTAGGTTATATTGTGCGTTATGAGATGCTGTCTGCCAGCTCTGTTCCCAGAGCATTTTACATGCTGTGTCTGGAATGTGACACGTCCGTCATAAGGGACTTGGAAACAGGGAGAGGCGTCTTGTACGCTCGGGGCAAGTATGAAATATCTCTGGGAGGTAATCAGGGGACCGGTTTTACTTATCAAGTCATCACGGAGCTTATATAATCACATGACTTCACCGGTGATCCTTGCTCGGTACGCCCGGGAGCGTCGCATATCCCACCCTAGGGTTGTCTCGCAGAGTCCAGCGCTTTCGACAGGCAAAGACGTCACGGAGGGTAGTGTAGGGTAGCGCATAGCCGAGCCTGGGCTGGAGAAAGGGGGTCGAGGGGTGGGGTCACCAACGCCTCTGGCAGCACTGACATTTAGCAGCCCCAGAGCAGCTGCTAGCTAGCTAGAGCGATGGAACAGCCGTAGACAGACCTGGGAAGAGGAGGCCTGTTACTAAAGGGGCTTTCCGGG
>OMKK01018580.1:20490-30548 GCA_900302305.1 Polymixia japonica
TACCCTCTCCCCCCCCCCCCCACCACCACCACTATAACTTACATACACAGACCCCCTTACACACACTGCTCCTCCTCTCTGCTCAATCTCTGTATTCTTTTATAGATGTTGATGATGCAGTACAGTATATGCGAATGTATAATGTACTATAAACCACCACTACCAAAGGCAAATGCTCTTGCAATGTGTACTTTTAATGACATGCAATTTTGCAGAAGTTAAAGAGCAACCCTTGTGCAGCAATATATTAGAACCATCACAGCCTTGAATATCATTCAGGAATGGGAATGATTGATGATGTACTGTAAACTAAGTGTCCAAATATCAGAAAGCGATTCAGTCCAACACCTCCCAGGCTGAGAAGGCTCTGTGTCAGGTTAGTTCCACACAGAAAATATGTTATCAATCTCTCAGTAATGGCACTGAGGTAATGCCTGAACACCATTTTCTGAGAAACAAGAGATTTATAGATAAAAGAGAGTTGAAAGAAATATCACTGCAACAAATCGTGACCTGCTGCACTATACAACTATACAACCATGCTTGTGAGATGAGATATGTAGAGCGAGATGGGGAAGATGGCGTGTTAGCAAGAACACGATGGAGTGTGCAAGAGAGGAAGAAAAGAGGGTCTGGTCATTGCTTTCAAAAGTGTCAAAACTTAAAGTTTCCAACCGCAGCAAGAAAGGGAAGTTAGACAACTGACACAGTGTGGGGGGAGAGAGGGAGGGGTAGCGGGTAGAGCTTCCAAGCTTGAGCGAGTGCCTACACAGGCACACGCAAAACAGACAGACAGACAGACAGACACACACGCACACACGCACACACACACAAAACAGACACGGAGGCAGAAAAACACACACAGATCGAAACACACAGTTGCACACACAAGTGGATATGCAATAGTAAGCTAGAGAGTAGTTTCTTCATACGATAGCTGGGATTTGACTCATAAATGAACAGTGGAACACTGAATAGCCTATATACGTTTATCATTATACCCAGGTGGACATTAACCTACTTTCACCGAGCTACAGTTTCAGAATGTTTCCAGGGCCACTGCTGCTGGAGTGCAGCCCACTAATCCCTGTGCCATCAACATCACCTTCACCAAAAAATCATGAAATTATATTTTATGCAACGCGGGCAATCCTATTTCACATCACATCCTGGCTGGCTCAATTAATGATGCCCTACGTGATTTTTATAAAGTTTCAACCTATAACTTAACTTGCAGTGGTGGGTCCCCGTTGCATGCCCGTTGCAGTCAGTGTGTGTGTGTGTGTGTGTGTGTGTGTGTGTGCGTGGAGTCAACGGACTGACCCGGGCCCGCCCTGTGACCCCAATGCACATTCAGGTGAAAGCTGTCAATCAAGTCACAGCGCATGCAAGCTAACAGCTCAGGGAAAATGTCTATCTAAATCTTTCGCTGGTAAACTAGAGATTCTGTTGCAGAATGAGGTAAAACTGATTCAGTTCATAGATCATGTAAGAAATATCTAACTTAGAACTTAGAACATCCGGGACCAAAACAAGAGGTTTAAAAAATATTGATATATTCGTCAAGATCCCATTCAGTGACTTTAATAAAAGTCTATCTAATCTAAATCTAATTTAATCTAGTCAGACTTTCTAAAACTGTAATATCTAGGTTTTTTTTACCCTTTATTAACCTGACAAATTTACTACAGACACTCTTATTTACAGCAATGGCACGTTTGGGTCTTCGCAGGGGTAAGGGTTGGCTCTGCAGCCTTGAGAGATCAACCCCTGACTACATGTCCTGGTCTGATCTCAGCGACAGACTGATGTAAATTCAGTGTCTGGACTGTGTGTGTTCACCTCCACTCATGCTCTAACAGACAATCCAACGCAGCAGAAACGTTTTGAGTCGCACAGATCGTCATTAGATAGTCATTAAATAAAATATCCGTCAATGAAACATCTTCTACCCAGAAGAAAGTGTTCAAATCCCAGGGAATACCAGAACCATAAATTATCCTTACTATTCACACTGAACAATTAATTATTAGAGGATATGCCGCTCATCATCACAAAAGCATGCTCTCTTAACCACCTAACCACCTCTACTCCACCACCATGAAGCCAGTGGATGTGGGCCGTGTTAAGCTGTTAGGGTTAGAGACCAGGTGTCTTAAGTGTAGTTTTGGGGTGAAATATGAGAGGTAAATGGGCGCTAACCTTTCTGTGGTGGGGTCGGAGCAGTTGAGGGGGTATTTGAGGTCAATGACGGTGCCGTCTTTGTCCTGGAGAATGCCGTTCTCGGCTGTGTAGTACTCCACCAGCTCCGACAACGTGGCGAACTTCTCCCCTCCATACAGGTCATAGAAGTCGCCTGTGTTCTGGATACGGATGTGGGTCACCACCTCGCCCACCCTGGGGAGAGGGCACGGTCAGAGAGAATTACACCTATAGTCAAGCTTCCCTTGGCAAAGGACATCCGGACGACAGCGTTGTACATTTCAGGGAGATGTCTTGGGATGTTTTGAATGTGGAAATTGAAATTGCACAATAGTACAAGTTGTTGTCTGACCTTTGCTTTTTGATTTGCTTCAACAGCTAAAATGACTAGCTATTTATTACAGAAAGAGATAGGCCATTGTTGGTCATTTGACTTGGTGAGCTAGATAGTTCAATGTAGATACATTGTACGACCACATAGCTGTAGCGTCTTTTCTAGGGATATGTAAAATCTCTTATCTTTTCTTAAACTATATATCGCCGTTTTGAAATCATTACCACTATTACAAGTTTCAGTACGCCTGATCTCAAATATTGTGCAGTATTAAGGATTCCAAGAAGCATTTAGGATAACATTTAGCACATACAGTACCTATGACTTCTGGGCACAGTATCCCCTACCAGCATAAAAATCTGTCAAACCTTTGCAAACAGTATACAGTGATAATATCACAACTGTCTGATGAATGTATGATGTGTTTTATTAGCAGCAATATAAAGTTGTTTGTTTTTCATTTTGTGGAATATTTTAAAATTTTGTGTGAGAGATTTATTTGCTAAAATATAAATCTTAAAAATGAAGGCTGTTAGTTGATACCAGGTATAAATTGGAAGTTTTATTCTATCTCGTTTTGGGAAGAAATCCAGTAATTATAACGCTCACTTTTGAATACTTTCAATAATTACTTAAGTAATTAAATTAGTAAACCATAAACCATAAACTGTAAACCGTAAACCATAAACCATGAACCATAAACCATAAGTATGCCTAGAAGAATCTGTTTTTATGTTGAAAATGTGGTGGGAGGGTAGGACCCCGAGCAGAAACAGATACTTTCTAGTTCTAAGGACATATTAGTTATTCTGTGCACGGGATAGCACATATTGCAGCTTTAAAATTATTATCACTAATACGAGTTTTATTACACCTGATCTAAAATCTTTTTTGTAGGCATGTACTTATATGTACAACATGTACAAAAAATGTATAACTCAAAATTCTTTACAAAAAAATATAGATGATAGATATCCAGAATGGGAATATCTCTATATATCTCCATATATATCCAAAGGGTGTTAGATCATTTAGAATCTGATGAACAGTGAAATATATGTGATAGTAATATATCTAATAAAATACATTGGAATCCGGGTGACTGAACCAGTGCCTGTCTAGCTAAACTACCTACATACTGTGATTATATAACTCTCTAGCTTATCCTACATCGCTATACTTGTGTGTTTTCACTTTTCTGCTAATTTCTAAGGTATGACATGAAAGCCGAAGAGAGACAAAAGGTGGGTGGACGTCCATCACACCCTTAAAAAAAGAAGACAAAAAAAGAGAAGTAAAATACTGGGACATGGAACATAGAAATGTGGGGTCCTGCTGAGAAGGAGTTGAGCTGTTACCTGACAGAGAGGGAGAAGTCTCCTACGTTTTTCTTGCTGGGCCGCGCTAGGAAGCTGCCATGAGAACCCCGAGACTTCAACAGTGCCTCGGCATCTATGCCTGAGATATCTCTGTGGAACCACCTGGAACAACACACAAACACACAGAGACACACACAAAAAAAACCTCAGTTACAAAAGTAGACAGGTATGATTCATGTAAAGATTGACTCATTTCTTAAATGAATTAGCTAAGTGCATGAATAAAAATAAGCACACATTTAATGTGCAGAATAATTGTACACACAAATTTACTCCTTTTGCCAGCAGAAGTAGTTTCGGTATTTTTACAATACTTGATTTGACATGGTTTTTCTATACAGCAAAAACAAGATGAAGTAAACGGATACACATGATCATATTGGACGCACTACTATACTGTTAAATGCATAGTGCATTATATTATATTATATTATATTATATTATATTATATTATATTATATTATATTATAGTATAGTATATTATATTATAGTATAGTATTTTATATTATACGTGTGTATGAGTGACAGTAACCTAATCAGACACTGGACTGAATGAGACTCACTATTGGACTAGCAGGTTAACTGCTCTCACCACCACAGTCTGGCCAGCTCAATTGATCAAATTCAGGTATTTTCCTGTTACAAATATACCACTGGCTTTTTTTTTCAAAATACATTACACATAATCACAGTGTATACAAAAGGTGATACAACGTGCTGGGTGTCAAGGGGTGTTCATATAAGATCATTAGCGTCACAACGTCCATAAGAAACACAGACACCGAACAGTACACATGCATCACAAAACACATGATAGCAGAACCGAACCGGAGGGTTTTCACACAGCTGGCGAGAAAAAGGAGGAATGGAAACAGAGAAGTTGACATCACGCCTTACGCAAAAAAAACAAAAAAACCCGGATTACAACCGAGGTTGACTAACAGAAGATTAAGTGTCCAGTGAAGACTTGACTCACCGAACCATGTTGTTCCTCGCTTCTTCTGGGCCCAAAGAGAAGCAGAATGACCGGTGAGGTTCATTTATAACATGAACAAGCAACAAACAACTTTCTTGACGGTCAAAAACAAAAACAACAACCCCGTTGGCGTCGCCTCACTAAAAACCAACAGTATCCTCACTCTGACAGAACAGATACTTTACTTTTATTTTACTTTCCTCGTCGTGCTTTTAAACTTTGAGACACACTCACGATCACACACATCCTCCCATTCAATTTCATAACCCTGCAACTCTATACTCTATCTACACTGTTACTGTAAGTACAAAACACCCCTTTAAACTACCCGCACTCTTCCTCTTTTACCTCCCACACATTCCCGTATCCAATCCTCTTCCTATCCAACCCTCCTTCCCCCGTAGGAAAGCGCGTTAACACTTACTGTTCTCAGCCGCTTCTGAAAACAAGGGACACTTCGCTGAAAAAGTCGAGCTGTATATATGTGTGTTGCCCCTCCGTTATCTCCCCTCCTCTCTCTGTCTCTCTCTTGCTCTCTCCTTCCTTCCTTTTTGTGGGTACTTTCACATAGCAGTGAAAGCAAGACAGACAGGAACGAAAATAGCTGACAGGCCGGAATTCCTCCACCAGATAGACCCTTTTTTAAACACAATCGCGATAAAAACAAATCCCAAAAGTTATAACTTCGGGTTCTTGCAACTTGCTAGATGTCCCCCATCACTGTTAGTCACACTTTGTTTTTTCCAACGCAGTCTGAGTTGAATGCAGCTGCAGAGATAATTCCGTTCTTCAATGAATAAATGAATGACATCAAGTTTACGGTTGCAAAGAAGGAAGTACGTTGGTCACAGGGATCAAAAACAAAGAGCATCCACAAAATGTGCCGTTTCAGCTTTTCATAAAACCGCAAAAATAGCATACACTTCTTCTGTCATTCGTCCAGCTGCAATTCCTTTTCTTCAGCCCACCTGTCCACCAGTCCTCCTCACTTCTGATGTCTGTTTGCTCTTTACTTCCAGGTGCTCGTGTATATGCGAGTGTGTATATGTATGTGTGTGTGTGTGTGTGTGAATGTGTATCTATGTGTGTTACACACAAAGGTCAGAGCCATGGTACACTTCCTTATTTGTAGAACGATCTTCCCCCCGCTATACTATGCTATTATTCTCAGCTTGTAAATCATCTACAACTGTGAGATCATTCTATGTTAAAAATGCTAAGTACTGAACCAGTGACTACAGAATCAAAACAATAGGGTAGAGCCTGGGAACAAGTGAAGGCAGCAAAAGAGCAAAAGTAAAACTTTGCACTGGTGTATGTTTTGTATTGTTGCCTAGCAACATAAGACAGGGCTTGCAAGTGACACTACTTTTCCCACAATGCAACACAGATCAATAACAGCTGCCCTATAGAGAGACGAGCTATAGAGTACAGCTGACATGTTATACACATGCCATAAAAGTATGAGGAAACAAGGGCTATCCATATTTGACTTGCAAATCATATTTTCCTTATAAGGGGTTTGAAAGGCTGATATTTGAATTAATGTAAAACATAAGACCATTATTTACCCAAGCAAAAACATTTTAGCCATTTTACTTTGAATCAGAGACTACTAAACATAACACAGATATGCAATTCTAAAATCAAAGACATTTGCAGCCTTTCCTTTTCTAACACCATCATAAAATTCTATTTCAGTCAAATTGCCGGAAAAAGTGTGAAGGAACACATATGCCCACACACAGACACACACACTCACAACACTGCAGGTGTTAACACGTTTTCTTCAGGGCCGTGGTTAAAGCTAACTATTGCATTGTGCATATGCTGCACACAGGCGCAAGTATCAAACACCAGCAGCAGCTTGGCTTCAGCTTGTAAGCAGCTTGGTTTCTCTCTATTCTGACACCAAGGAACTTCAGACTGGGTGCTAACTAAGCAGTATTGTAAGACAATACTGACTGATTCACAATGCCATTGGGTGCTCAACTATGACGACTGTCTAGCTTTGTTTATTCTCAGTTTTGACAGTTTGACAGTTTTGTAGTGCATGTAGGGAGGCCCTAAAACAAGCTAGTCCCTCCATCCTCTGTGTATAAGAGCAGCATTGTGCCATGGGTAACAAAAGGGCAACGCATGCCACAGGAATACTTTGTGACATCTATAGTCAGCACTATGACTCTGACCCGTGTAATCATTATTGGTCGTTATTAAGGTTGGTTATTGGGGATTTTCTTCTTCTTCTGTTGTGCTCATTATAAGTCAATCTGTATGAGAGCATTAGCAAAATGTAAAATGCAAGAAACTCACCTATAAGACATTGCATGGACTGTTGCAGGTAGTGTTGTCAGTCAGGGTTCTCTTCTTCAGGACAAAATGGGTTGCATCCAGTCTCTCCTCTGTAGTGCTGTCTAAGATGAGGTATATCCACTTCCCAGGACAGCAGGACTTAAAGGAGTTGGGTCATTTTCAAAGCCTTAATGGTAATGCACTGTTGAATCCAGTTAACCTCCTATACAACATGTAGCCTGTACCCCCGGTTCTCACTCTTTGCGTAGCCCGTCATTCCCAGTCTTCCTCATCTTTACCCCTCTCTTTCATGATAAGATATCAGGCTCCATTACCAGCCCTGCCTATTCTCCCACCCTGCAATTTACTTCAATTTTCTTAATTACCCGTCTATCTATGGGAGAAAATAAGCCTTTTCCTGTCTCCTTTCCCTGATCTTCCTCTCTCTCCCTCTCCCTCTCTCTCCCTCTTCCAACTGTCCAGGCTCGCCTTTCTGTCTGTTGCATCAACACTATGTAAAACCTGTATCACCTTTTGAGCCCTGCATGCAAAGCAAATCACACTGCATGCTAAAACATGTTGTTTTTGTTTTGAGTTCAACTTGAACTTTGCTTTTCTCAATTGATCTGTGCAAATATGCACTTCTGTGCTAGATATATTGCTCTCCTCAAAATGAATGTGCTAAAATGCACTGACTTTGCTCACTTCTCCAGCTCCACCTTTGACTTTTTCATAAATAAATTGACACGAGCAAAAGCTTGACAAACTGTTACCCTTTTATTGTAGTCCTTAAAAACAAACAGCAACAATTAAAAACAACAAGGTGGTAACCATAATAATAATATTCAAAAATGTAAAACAAAATAACAATAGACTGTAAGAAATTAAATTAATTTAAGATTGCCATCATTCTCAATGCCGTCCCATGTACCTAAAACTTGTGGAGCTATTGCATGTCCTTATTTGGATGGAAAAAGAAAGGAGAGTTCCCGAGGACCAACTTTGTGGTACAATTAGGAATGTCAAGGTGCTGGTCGGGGGCGTGGCTAGAGCACAGGGAGAGCCAATCGCAGGCTAGGTCACCTGAGTTGACAGGCTGGGCTGGAGGGGGAGTATGCTGGAGGAGGTAACACATCACACTGATCGATACAATAGCATCATCACCTCATAGTTAATAACAGTCTCACTGGTGAAACACAGAGCTCAGTGTCAGGGGCAGTCTGCAGTAGAGATGCACATGAGTATACCCCGTTTTACAAACACGTACTGCAAACAATCACACACACACACACACAAACATACGCACGCGCGCGCGCACACACACTCTCACGCACACACATGATGCCGGTTTGGGACATTTGCACTGAATGACTGAAAAAGTTTAAAATTCCACACAATTTCCTACAATGTGAAAATAAGCACAACAGAATCCCTTGAATTCATTAATAATCCAAAAATTACTCTAAAGCACCAATATACTCCTAACACATGAATGCTGCCACTCTCCCGTCTAGCCATTTTTTACTTTATGATACATATACATACATACACACATTTGACCCTGCTGTATGGACTGAACAAGACAGGTCAGTGGCGCTGCCCGCAGTTCAGTCACAAAGACAGTGCTCAGGTTAGAGGAGTTAAACGGAAATTTCCAGTAAAGGAGAAAGACCTGTTTCTAGTCTGCCATGGAAAAAGATTTAAAGGTATACTGAGTAGGATTTGTCGGTTGCGGTTTGTAATCACAACATTCAAAGTTGGCCCCTCCTCCCCGGCTCAACGACAGTCCCGCTCTCACACCCTGCGTGCTGTTATTGGCTGGGGGGGCTACACACCCACGTGGGTGCACTGCCTAAAGGTCGACGCCCAGAAACGTCCCGAACACAGCAAAATACGAAAAGGATCTGTATCTCTGCAGATACAGACACCGCCACACACTTCTAGTGGGTCATAAGTGATGATTGAGAGGGATTATTTTTGTATGAGTCTATACATTGTTTTTTTTAGGAAAATCCTACTCAGTTTACCTTTAATAGAAGCAACTCTTTCTTTCACTCTGATCCTATTCTAGTGCTATGGTTCCAGTCTCTTCAAATGAAAGCCCCGGCAGCACAGCCAGAGTCCAGAGATGGGGTGTGGGCGTGGTGGGGAGGTGGAGTGACCTCACTGTGCTGTACATGGTGGCTGGGTTCAGGGGGGCAGGACGGCTGCTACATGGTGGTGAAATGAGGGCCGCTAGCCAAGTATGTTAGTGGACACCTGTGAGGTGTGCGAGGGGATTGGTCAGCGCGGCACCTGCATCTGCTGTGAGGTCTGCGATTGGTTCTGCCCGGTGACCTCGGGGCCTCGGCTGGCCAACCGGCTCAGGATGTTCCTCTCGGACATCTGCAGCCGCACGGCAACGGGGGGTATCCTGGCGATGGTTGCCGGGAGGCGGGTGACGTCAGCCTTCATGTCGCTGAGCAGTTCCTCGAGTTGTTTGAGCACTGATGAAGAGGAAGAGGCACTATGAGACCCATCATCACATTTGTTTTAATTATATTCCAAGGCACTGTTCATATTCCATACCTTTATGCAGTACTGCGTTGGCAGGTTTGTTCCCCGACATGGACTCTTTGCTGAGGTGCTGATGGGACTCGGCCAGGCACTCGACCTCACTGAAGCGGGTGTTGAGGGCCATGGAGGGGTGGGCCGGGTCCTCCGACATGTTTAGATAAGCAGCCCTGCGCAATTGCTCCTCAATCACCAATGCCTGCTCTAATAACTACACAGGGGTAAAGAGAGATAGGAAAAAAATTAAACGGCGACAGAGAGAGAGAGAGAGAGTGAAGAGGGAGAGAGACAAAGTGAAGGAGAGAGAAAGAGAGAGACAGTG
>OMKK01018613.1:1798-13831 GCA_900302305.1 Polymixia japonica
GTCCATTTTCACAAAATCATCCAGGCAATAACATTATCTCTGTCAATTGACTTAAAGTAGAACGGTATTTACATTTACCTCTAAAAAAAGAAACATGATGGCATTTATCTAAACTGATATTGACTCAAATATCCTTCACAAATGCAATACATTTTGTTTCTCAAGTGTTTTCCAGAGTGAATCAGCACCTGTCTCCTCTACTTCTCCTGATTGGTTGCATTATCCCGTGCATTATTAGTGTGTGCACACTCGCGCACACACATACACGGTTTGCACAGACCTACACACATATACAGTATGTACATGCATACTTATATTAACACACACACACACACATGCACACAGATCAATACCTTTCTCCTCTGCTCCTCCTCGTCCTGCAACCTGACCTGCAGCTGTCGCACCATCACCTGCCGTTTCCATTCTGCTATAGGGCGGCCCGCTTCATCGTGGCTGGGCACCAGGGAGTCAATGTCCGCCAGGATCACGTCCACAATGGGAACCTCCGCAAACTCCTCATTCTCCGCCCTCTGTCAACATTCCACCATGTAAAACAATTAGATTGTCTCTGCTGAGTGCCCAGCGACGGTGTAGCGGTTAAAACCTCTGCCACTGGAACCACAGACGTCGTCTCCTGTGTCTGCCCTGCTCTGCTTCCCTCGTAGCCTTCCCTCTGACTCAATAAAGAAATAAATACCAAGGGAAGCGGACTGCCAACTGTCCTTTAAAGGATAATAACGTTAATGGTATCACTGTCATGTGAAAACCTCGTGAGCTTGTTTTTCCTTGTTTTCGTGTGTTTTGAAGTCCTTTGTTTACCTTGCGAGGCAGCTGGATTTGCGAGATCACAAGTTCACCACGAGAATCGCAAACGCAAGAATCCATTTTGTCAGGCTTCAAGTTAATGTGATTGTGGCCGAACCACAGCTGGTTCGGACCAATCAGCATCCTATGAGGAACTACTGGCAGCTACGGGTGTGGTTTAGCCCATAGTTTAGCCCGTGATAGACGGTGATAGACAGATGGTTCATCTAATCACCTGCCAATTATTTTTTGAAAGTGCCTGCCCTTTTCCAAACAGTTTCCAAAGACGGCTTCTCAGATGGTTCTGTGTAAAAAACCATCTGGCACGTCAAGTTAGTCCTTTGTGACCATTTTGAAGCAATTTCAATGCAATTGCAATACCTGCCATCTTCATTGCCTCAAAATGTTGCTTACACATTATTAGTGCACGGGCCTCGCCGGCTAGCTCACCCCTTGTCCAGTGAAGACTGCAGTGAAGCCAGCCTGCCTCAGTGACTTAATGGACTTCATCTGAGAGAACAGAGTGTGGTCCCTCTCGGGAGGCTTCAGAAGACTGAACGATGTCACCACTTAAAAAAACAACAAACATCAAAAACAAAGGTTCAAAGTTCAAAAGGTTCATCTGGTGGAATGCAAATGAATTGAAACTGAATCCATGTTTCATTTTGTTTGAAGTTATAGTTACATCCTGAACCCTGCAGTCTGAAAGTTTCTGTGCTATATAAAATACGTATTATGTAAAAATGGAAGGGTCACTATTAATCATATCAATTCATGTGATCAATATTGATTTTGGAGGTGTTATTGTGTCTGTCAAATTAGCTGCATCTGCTCCAGCTGGTGCATCATTGTGCTGGATGCTACTGTGTGAGACTAGACGAGCTCTTATGGCAGTTCACCTGAGGAGGCCACTTGCACGTGCTGGATGGTGCCCACGGTGTGTTTTAAGGGCGTGGCACTAAGGGTGGCAGGTGACGAGCACACCGGGGGGGTGTTGGGGTGACGAGGCAGCGGGGGCACCTCCTTCACTGGCTGCTGGGGACACACAAACGACTGTGAGGGCGACGAAGGCTTAATAACAACATAAAAACACAAAGGTTAATATTTGAACCTCTTAGTACTGAACTAGTTCACTTTTGCTGTTCCTTGTCCATCTACCTTTTTCACTAGTCTTACTCTGAAATTCACAACACTGACTTCAGAATCTCATTGATCTCATTTGTCGTCTATCTTTGCCCAAACCTCCTCTTGTAGGTGCTTGCTCTGTTGATGTTAGCTTGCTCTGTTGACGTTAGCTTGATCTGTTGATGTTAGCTTATTACTACACAGTGTGTGATCAATATACATTTAATAGAGGATCCTGAGTATAGGGGTGGGGGGACTCTGTTGTTTGATTTAACAGAGAGAATGGCATCCCTTTCACAGCTTGTCAAATACTGTTAGGGTTAGTGTTAACCCTGACCCCATCAATGCAGTTGTTGCCCCTTATTGATGATTGGTCACCTTGCTGTTCTCCATGTTGGTTCTGCTGACTCACACACTGGTGTGACAATGGGACAGGAAAGAGAGCTGCTGTTTCTGGAGATGAAGACGTATCTGAGAAAAAAACCCACAAGAAACTCAATTTATGAAATATCCATTAGCAATATCCAGGAGCGTACATCACGATGTGAAACAATCGATAGGATATTATTGCAGCTGTGTCATCCTTCATTTATTCTTTCGCTCCTTTGTTGATTTATTTATCGATTGATGGATTCATTAATTCATTCACCGATGCTGTGCTTACCTCAAAATAAAAGGAGGAACAACCAAACAAAACAGCAGTAAAACAAGCAACAACAATAACTACAATAATTACAGAAACATGATAAGGAGGATAAAAGAGGGAGCACCCCACTTGGAGAGAAATACGACACAGAATGTCAGGGGTGTACGAGGGCCCTCAAGCAATCTTCTAAGAGACCGAAGCCCCCCAGGGCGACACACAAACAAACATGTTCAATGTACAGAACACAAGCACGTAGGACACAGAAGGAAAGGAGTGAAACAGGAGCCTGGTCTCTGAATGTAGCATACCCTCCATGGGGTGTAGGAGAGACAGAGCGTGTGTTAGAGTTTACAGAGACATGATATCCTGCCTCAGGTAACCCAATTGATTCACACAATTTCTTAATAAACCCTGTTTTGTTCACCAAGCTGAATGCTTCGCGGGAACTTAAGATAAGCTGGCCCGCATAATTAAATGATTAGTTTATGAAGCCAGATGACTTCTCAGTGGTAACATTGTAATTATTACGCCATGGACAGTCTGGGATTAACTTGGTTCAAAGGGATTTAATGCATTTAGTGCATTTCACATCCTGACATTTTCACTTCGTTCTAGATTTAACAACCTGAAGATAGTTTGTATTATACGTTGGGTGTATAAAAGACCTGACAGTGCAACTAGTCAAACATAATTATTCTATATGAAAATTAGCCGCACATCAAATCTCATAGATCTTGAGTTAATAAAGTTTATTTTTTCATAATTAAATCAGCAAACCCGAAGATACAACAATGCGAAATGTTCATTATTGTATCCATTTAACTATGAAAAAATAAAAACATGTTAACTCAAAATTGGTCTATGAGATTTGGTGTGCGGCCAACTTGCTTGTTTTTATATACTGATGTTCCTACATTGCGTCTGCAGCTGTGCATAGGACATCTACTAGGATTATTCTATTTGTTGTTGTTCTATTGTTTATTCTATTTGTTTTGAAAAGCAGTAACATTTGAAATAGTTTGAAAAAGCTACTTTTTACTCTTCAAATACTTCCCATCTTTATAATATATCACTTCTTTTAATATATATTATATGTTCCCTCACTTCCAAACTTTTAGTTTCATTTTAACTAATCTTAAACAGAGCGCCATATTCAAATTTGTTAAAATAAGAAATGTGTACAGTACTTACACTATGGTCCTGAAGCTGGGGGACCTCCAACAGCGAGACACACGCTGGATGCTGACAGGTTTGAAAAAAACAGACGACCCAGAAGTTTGTCAGCCTCTTCGCGGCGTGGCAGCCAATAAACACCAAGGACCAAGGAGCCGCGTCACTTGTACCTCAGACGGGGGGCCTTCTTAGTGTGCATAATTAAAGACATGGGATAGGGTGACCAGTAATCAGACGTATAGACCTATGGCTCTGTGAATGTATATAGTTGGAAACATAGACTTGCTAGTTAGATGACCGTGTGTGTGTGTGTGTGTGTGTGTACGTGCACCTATGTGTGTCCATAAATGTGTCATGGAATCTGCTACCTGATCATTCTCTCTCGTAGTGTCTGGCCATAGGAGCGATGAGGCCGACAGAGCGATCCAAATGGAAGATTTAAATTTTTTATGAAATACGTTGATGCATTGCATGTATTGACATGGCGATAATCAAGATAGCTATGATGTGATGATAGAGGGTGTAGGGAAGCCACGGGGAAACATACAAGCACACACAGAACAAAGAGAGAGAGAGAGAGAGAGAGAGAGAGAGAGACTGTCTAGTCTAGGAGACACTCATATATAAAGATATACACGCACACGCTCTCCACGCACAGTAAAATATTCATCCTTCATCAGACATTAAACAGACAGATCTTATCAACTTTGTTTTCCATCACAAATACTCCTTAAACCACTGATTTGTCTGCTGTTACCCCATCAGCCCTGGTACTAGCTAGGTGACCCTCACTCTCTCCAGGGCCTTTTGACATGGTTTAAAGCCCAGTGTTTATGCATCTGTTATTAGGGGATTAGTCTACTGGGCCTGCTTGAGCCGAGTACATCGTGAGCGCATTATCAATAATGAAAAGGCAGTGGATGGAACACACACACACACACACAAACACACACACAGACACTGTCCTGAGAGCAAAAGTACAGTGTTATGCAATAAAGGTGTATTTTTTAGAGCGAGAGAATTAAATTGGGTTGTCTGTCAGACTTGGTTGAGATTTGGACTGGACCCAGGTCACTTACATAGAAACATCTAACGGTTGTGTTTGTATTCAGGTTTTTTTTTCAGGGGGGCGTTTAGTAAATATGAGGTTCAAATGCACTCCGTTTGTGTCCTATTATTCATGCATTTCTTTCTATATATTTCCGGCTTCATAGATTTTTTTTCTCAACTCTCTTCATCTCTCTCACTCCCTGTAAATTGCTCTCGCACGACCAACCACCGGACAGTTTATCAGATCCTTTAAAAAAAAGAAAAGAAAAGACCGTCGACAGAAAAGTTCACAACCTCAACGACATCCTGATGGACAACAAACACAAAAACGCCGCGTAAGTTTCAACACTTATTTATTTATTTCATTGTATTTTTCTCGACAACTTTTATTACGTGTCCACAGACATGAGAAGACACCAGCAGAACTCCAGAACACTCAAAGATAAACATGAGCACTGAGACTTAAGACTTCATCACAGGCTACGACCTCTATCTGTCAAGCGACTCGGAGCAAGAGTGCTGACCTGGGATCGTTTACCAGGTCCTTGTTGACTGTCCCGCGCGTCGCAACCTGAAGTGTGCATATCTGATCCCAGTTCAGCGCTCCTACGGTGAGAGGACACTTGACACAGTAGCAGGTCAGGTTCTTAGTCATCATGGTATAAAGAGGAAGAGAGATAGAGTTAATATCATCTGTGTGACGGGACCCAACACAGCCGTCTGGCTTTATATACAAGACAGAGCCAAGAATAAGGTTTCAGTTAGTCGTTACAAGGATCATGGATGGCAATACTTTACAAGCAGCACTTTGGGGGGAAAAGCTGGCGTCATTAGCAAGCGATAAGGCAGGAGAGAGACAGAGGCAGAGGGTACAGTAGAAGATAAACAGATCTGCATGCTTAGATCCAGAACTATGCCAGTTTAAAATAAAAGCAGCCAAATCCATAAAGTAACAATTTATCCATTTATCTTAAGACAAGTATTAGACAGTGCACAAATAAACTGCCTTACAGAATCCTTACAGAATTAGTGTTTTGTTTTATTTTTTATTGATGCTCTAGATCGATACAGGATGCAGTGTAAGTCATCAGTCAGTTGAGAAATGAGCGCAGTTTGATGCAGTAGGTGAGGTTTTAATTGCTGATGCGACAATGGCACTGTTTCAAAACAACCTCTTCTCCTGTTTAGTGGGGGCATGGTATATTTCAGTCCCTCCCAGGATTGCCCGCACATTCTTAACGTTAAAAATAATATTAGATATGATGAGTCATGCATGATTATACATTTCAACAAATAATGCAACATAGCATTCCCACATGATCCATCTTCCACATTACTTCTAAATAAAGCTTTCTATTTGCCCTCTGTTTCAATAGGCAACATAAAGATATCAATGAGCATTCTACCAAACAAAACGTCAGTATAACAAGGTGACCCAAAACTTTGTTCAAAAAGTGTACCATGACATGCCATCAAATTCCCACCAGAGAAGACCAAATACCAAATTGCTGTAAAAAAAATAAAAAAAATAAATAGCTACTAGGGGGAACATATTTCAACTGAGACGAGCCACAGGATATGTTACTCTGATGTAATATGCAGTCTATATGATCTGGTAACATAAGTTTCCATCCTTGTGTGAATTAGGACTTATTTCCCTTGTATTTGGTTGTGATGCTCAACAGGTTGGCTGGCCTGAGGCATACAATCCCTAAATACTTTCTTTTGACTTATTAAAGTCAGGTTTGGCCCATATAATGACCATAACCAGTCAGACAGAAGGGAAACAAGACAAAGACCAAATGGTTGGCTGACCTAGGCTTTGATATTAACACAAGTATGGAGGAATGAGAGCTATAAGATAATATAGGGTGGTGAATATATTGAGAAAATTGCCATGTCTAATGTCCTTTCTGATAATGCTTTGGTATTGCCTACTTAATTAGACATTTTATTTTAAAATCAAATAACGAAGTACATATCCACAAATCCCCCTTTAGATCGTCTTATCCACTGTTGATATCTATTTGAAACAGAAGTTTAGGGTCGCCTTTGTATAGTATAGAACAGACAGCAGATAGGAACTAGAAACTGTTCCATAAAAATAAACTCGTAATAACACCAAGCTAATCATACTGTATTGGTTTGTGATACAAGCACCAGGCTGTACAATATCTAGTAGCTATAGTACAAAAGCTAAGTAGCGGATTTTAAATGCAACATTTACACTAAATGACAATGATATACAGTGATATGCATTGTATGTGCAGATATAAGCTATACCTACCTACTATATGGAATCATGGATAATATTCACTCTCAAAATCATTGATGTAGATCATGAATAGAAAAAAGATCTGCAGCATCTAATAGTTGATAAAAGCTTGCTTCAAACACACTTGCTAGTTTTGGGTTGATGATGATGATGAAGTGAAGCGCAGGAGTGAAATAAAATATGAGGAAGGACAAGAGGAGAAGAACGGGAGGCACTATCTGGTGCACGGACAATGCACTTTCACGCTAGTAATTCAACCTTCCTCTTCTTAAAACATTATAGGTCCACGGTCGAGTACCGCTTCGTCAGCGCTAGGTCATCATCAAGCTAGCTCGAGCTACTTGACTTGGTCTATTCAATTTAGCTGCTGCAAGAGCAAAGAGCGTTTAATATCAAACCTCTCGATATAACCTGGCAGCTATGCTAAGCCCATAACAGCTAATTGCTTATTTGATCAGCAAAATTATTTTTACAGTAGTCTTCCTGGCATTTTTAACTAATAGATTTTGGGATCAGGCCTAGCTGGGTGTTGAATAGCGTAACATTCTACTCATCTCTTGCTAAAAAAAATCTGCAAATGTTACCACAATAGTACAGTTGAAGGGATTTGAAACATTTCAGACAAGATTGCAACGCTTTGGTTAAAACAATTGAGTAAATGAAGACATTAACTCAAGATAATAAAGTGCCATGCAACAAAAGTGGTCAGTGGTTCCACCATAAATAAATTCCAGTGCAAAACGATTAAATTAGGAACAATAAATATAGAATATACACAAAAGAGGATGTAAACACGAAACACAAGGCAAAAACAAGGCAAGGACATGAGTTATCTTCACAGTTGGTGGGTAATGTCGCCTTAGTCTAGTCAACTAATTTATGACTAAACAAAAACCCAAAGTTAAAAAAAGTCCTGAAAAAAACAAAAAAAAACAAAACGTCCCCTTCTGTTCTATCAAATCCCTCTCGTTCCTTTCCTGTTCACATGGCGATGGCTTGGGACAGCACTCTATCATCTATTCCTCTGCATGCTGAAACCTCTGCTACCAAATAAGGACGCAGCTACTCTGACGTTTAGAGCACCCAGCCATTCCAAGCTGAGGTAATGTAAAGTATATGCTGTCTAAAGGAGAAAGAGTCTGATGTAGGTAATGCTATTTTCCCTGCACTTAACACACACCTACGGTACACATTTAAACACCTGGTATAATGACAATTATAAAAGGGGTATTACCAGTATTATTTTCCCCCCTCATCTGGTGTTAAAAAGAAACACATGAACAGCTGGTTCAGGACTGGACATTATATATAGTTAATAAAAAATGGATGACAGAGGGAGAGTGACCACATAGCAAACATTGGTTTACCATTATCTTTCTACAGGGAATTGGTGGACTTGATAATGATAGAGTTCTACATGTATAAGGAAACGGAAAACTACTCACATCTAGTCTCAATGCCCAGCAGAGGTACAGTAAGCTCAATAACAGGCTTTGGGTCAATAGTTAGTCTTGTGTTGTTCTTCTATAAGTCAGGAGGGCAAACACCATGCAGGGCTTGAGGTGGCTATTGAGAGAGACTGTAAAAGGAGGGAGGATGGTTTGGGAGTATTGTTTTCAGGGTGAGCGATGGAGCATTGTTTGGGACAGGGGAAGTCATCATACAGAGGGTTATTTAAATGGTCTATGTATAAGTTTGTTTATATGGTCTATGTACATTATAGTAGGAGGGTCAGTGAAGCTTTTAGATTGTGTTGTTTCGTCTGTCTGATGGTTTCCGCCGGGCGGTTTCACCTCTCACATCCTCTGAGCTGAATGGGCCGACTTTCTCCTGGAAAGCTTTGACCTGAGGAGAGAAAAGCCAGGAAAAGGGGAAAGAGGAAGTCAGGCATTACAAGTAGTGACGTATCAAAAAACCTGTCTAACATTTACAACAAGAGCATTTGAGTGAAGAGTTTGTCCTTAATTGACATGGTAAAGTAACTGACCTCCGTGTGCTTTCTGTTTAGAAACTACCTTTGACCTTATCACTGAAGGACTGCAGTGTCGCCTCCACTCACCTGATGGTGCCAGCTAACAGAGGGTTAAACGCGTACAGCCAATCGTGCATCTCTTTGTCGTTGGTGGCCTGAAGCAGTATCCCACGATGCTCAGTGCAGACTGCAAACGTGTTGGGAGTCTGGAGACACACGGGACAACATTCCTGAGGTTACTCACATACGAGCGGGCTACTGTGTTTTTGTTGAGATCAACATGATTATTTAACTCAAGGTCAGTCGTACCCGCAGTAGGGTCTGTTTGTCTTCGCTGTATTCCACCTGGGCAGACGACAGGTTGATGACGGCCCTCTCGACGCTGTCCCTCTCGCTGCGGTACAGGTAGACGTAGGGCCGGCGCACCACCACGTAGCGCTTCACCCAGCCGCTGGTGTGGGGCTCCAGGAAGTGCAGGTATCCCTTCTTTGAAACAATGGGGCTGCGTGCAAGAAGAAGAATGCTAATGCTAAAAAATTAATCAATTATGACTAAAAAAACCTTTCCTAAACTATGGGCTGAACCCAAAAATATATTGTACGGCCTGTTTCCCCCTCATGAAAAAGAGCGTAATGTACAGTTTGCATTTACAATATAAATATAGACTTTTACACCATTAAGCTGATGACGCACGATCACTGACAAAACCGGTTTGCGCTGGCCGAGTCACTATTTTCCGGTGTGTTTCCTGTGGGTTGTGCCGCAGAACCTAGACGCAGCGCTACCACGGGCTTGGCGCACCGCTCAGGTTTTACACCTTGTCAACCACTTTCAACTTTGACCCTATTCTCCGCTGACCTTTCAAAGCACAACCAATGACTTCACAACGTAATGACGCATGGGCAGGAGATAGAAACGGAGGAGGAGCTGACTTTGTGCTTCCTTAATGACGTATCGGCTAGCTGCCCGTGCCCTCCCTAGCGGTGAGCGCGGCTCAGACCGCTGATCATGTGTCATCAGCTTTAGGGACCCAGGAGGGATATGAGACTGCATGAAACGATATCCAGGAAATGTGCCCTGCATCAGCCAATTATTCACTCCATCTGGCAGAAAAACGTTTTCAGAACAATGGCATAAAAGCATAAAAGATTTGCATAAAATCAATCTTTTTTTCCCCCTGCACATTAACATAGACACCAGAAGGTCCTGCAAAGAGATCTTAAAACGTCATAAAGTATCCTGTAGAAATAGTTCAGAAAGGATGCAGGCTTGCACAGGGACCTTCTTCAGTCGTGATATGTATATTTTACATCATGATGACCTTGGTTATGCAAAAGATTTGTGACCTCTAAGTCACTGACCTGACACGAATCTCCTGTATGTCAGGAACAAAGGTGCATCCTCTAAGGGCTTTCTTTCTGTCCACTGGACTGTAGGGGTCAAGATCCGGGGTGGACGCCCCTGAACTTGGCTCAGTGTGTCTACACAACACAAACAAGCAAATGGTAATATTAAAAAAAAGGATTGTGTACATTCCAAATGCATGACAAAAGTCACAAACTGATTTACTGAAAAAAAGAATTAGTATCTTGTTTCAATTCATCAGAGCAATAGACGACAAAGCAAAATACATTCCGGTCTATGTCCCCTACTCAATGTGTTGATTACACTTTTTTTTTTTAAATAGTGCCTTGTCACACTAGTTCCCTACCTGATGTCATAGTGTCCCTCTACCAACGAGGGGCAGGTGGAAGATGGAGTGAGCGTGCTCAGTCCAGAGGAGGATGTGTCTCTCATCAGCGATGCAGACATCTCAGACAGCTGACATACACCAATACACACACGCACGCACGCACACACAAAACATTCACAGCCAAAAAAATCATGCACAAGAAAACACATACAGGACAAAACAAGAACAAATGCAGATATAGACAAAACCATACCCAAGAACAATCAAACACATACAAACACAGACATGCGTTGAGAGAATACTTAAATCAGACCATTTGTAATACTTAAATCAGACCATGTGCTGGTGATGTACTGTTGACCTTGTCTATACCATGAGCATATCAATTCTCATTTCGTCTAAGAGCCCCCTGCTGGTTAACATATTAAAGGACATGCTGGAGCAACATTAGGAACGTCGCATTCTCTAAAAGGAGGGAGCAGGGAAGGCATCAGAAGAGGTGCGGTGACGAATAGGGAAACGGGAAAGAGGTGCAGGTGGAATAATATTATTTTAAAGGACAAAAAAGGAGCTACGTGAGTTTTCTGAATACACAAGTAAGTAGGAGACCTCGGTCAAATGCTATATACTAAATACTAAAAAAAATATCAAGTTTGTTTCAAACGGTTTGGAGTACCAGATCACATAAGTTGTCAATCACAGATAATGCGATTCACAGGAAAGTATGCTTAAATTGACTTTAAGATACTTTCCTTTAATGGTCCAAAACCTCTTGTTGTCATTATCCTACGTGGCCAACCCCAATCTGGTACTCAAAGCAGGTTAAAACTAACGTTTAAAATCCTTTGTGAATACCATTTGACCTAGGTCTAGTAAGTAAGTTTAAAAGACAGAACGATTAGGTGAGGAGAATTACGGCGGGATCACATCATTGGCAGTTGGAATGGGAGAACATGAGAAAGGGGGGAATTAGGAAATTCTCTTTTAAAGACAAAATAGACAGTTCTGAACAAATAAATGAACGATGAATAAATAAACAAATCGAAGGGAGTCAAGGGTCCGGGTGGAGGAGTGCGGGACTTGGCTACATTGCGGAGGATTAATGGGCCGGGTTAGAGGGCCTAAGCTGGGGCTCACCTTGCTCTCACTGGCACTGCTGCTCACCTGGCTGTACTCCCTGTTGAAGGTGTGCATCAGTAGACGCAGACACTGAAAGCAGGAAGAAAGAATGAAAAATAATGTTATTTAGACAGTGAAGGGGTTTTATATAAAGACATTAGGCTGAACCCCCCTGT
>OMKK01018649.1:6235-22639 GCA_900302305.1 Polymixia japonica
GTGCGCCCCCCCCACCCCCCCCGGGTGGAGGAGGTGTCGGGGAGCTGAGGATGGAGCCGCCTAGAACTCATCATCTGAGGTGATCAGCATGACTTTGTCAGGCTTCCGGGAGCCTTTGACGCTGCCTGGGCCCGCCTTGCCGTTCTGGCTGGGCTGGACCACCTCCTGCGTGGACTGCTGGGTGTACTGCTGATAGGCCGGAGAGAAGTTGTGGATGGCGTCCTGGACCATATCTCCCGGATTTATCGTCTCCTTCAGACCACTGGAGATGCTCTGCATGGGGGCAATGTTGTCTGCAACACAAGACCGGGGACGGCGGCGGTTAGGTGACTGAACATGTGATGTGGGGAGGTGAAGTAAACATTAAGCGTTCTACCGTCTCTCATCAATAACCGCTGAAATCACCCAGAGCAAGGCGCCGAACCTCCCAAACTGCAAAATGATTCTCCGACATCGCTGTGACAAACATGCAAAGATGCGCGCCGCTTTCTGGAAAAATACTAACCGTGATATTAACATTAAACAATCAGACCAAACAGGTTCCAGTGTTTGGCCTTCATAAGGCAGAATGTAGATATCTTTCAGTTATTAGACCGTTAGGACTATATGTACTGAACAGGATTCAGTGACTTTCTTTGTTGGTCCCCTGTGCAGCCAGCCGTCAGTCAGGCTGTGTTTGCTCCTGTACTACCAGCGAACCAAAGCAATAAAGGTCGAGGTCGACACTGACCGCTTCCTGTTTCAGGGTAACTGGCAGCGCTGTCTGGTTCAGCTTATGTAGGTAGCTAAAGGGTATATGCGGCACATGGCAGTAAGGGTTAGGGTCAGGGTCTCCGGAGCTTTTTCTTAAAGCTGGCCTGTCCTGCAGGGCTTAGGCAAATCTGGGTATGCCAACCTCTGCGATATCCAGACACACACATTAACAACATGCAATAATGTGAACATGCAGACCTTGGTGTCAGAGTATGCGAGGTAACAGGAAGGACGGCTCCATGTGAAAATCATTCAGGTTTAGGAGGTTGAACGCAACCAATCACTGCATACAAGAGAATTAAAACCATAAAAGAACTAACACGATTGGCCGAACAATGATTTTGCAGATTTTTGCAGAAGAACGAGCAACGTGGAAAATCAACGACCATCTCGTGAGATTCTTTGATTTCGATCTAGATTAAGAGAATGCTTTTGCTGGTCAAACCGACACGATGTAGAAATGCTTCACACTTTAGCAGACCTCTGTGGTTTCTGCACATTGGGCAGCTGAAGCCTGCAGAAGGATTCCTACAGGACGCCAGAATGATTGATATCGATGCAGAAGGATTTTCCCCCGTTTTCCATTTGTCTTCGACTTGCGTACAGTATTGACGTCAAACGGGTGCGTCCGACTCCCTGCTGGCAACTATACCGAGGCTATGAATTCCTCTTTATCTCCTTCCACTCTGCTGTGCTAGCAAGGGTCCTCTGAGCCATGAGTAATGAGGCATAGCCTTAAGCTGATGGCGACCTCTGCTGACCTCCAGCCTGACTGACATACTGTTGAGAATAGCACTACATTTTAACAGAGTTGCGCTGGTAAAAAAAAAAAAGCACACATCGCGGGTTGCGTGTCACGGTCGAAAAAAGAGGAACGGAATACAAAAAACCGACACGACTGCTGGTTAAATTGTTTGAAAGGCCGACAGCAGCGTGCTCAGTAGTGTTGCGAGCACTTTCAAGTCTACGCCAGCCCTGAAGCTGCGGAGGCGAGGGCCAATTAGCCTTATAAGATGTCAACATCTTTTCAGGGGAGGGGATGGAGGAGGGAAGGCAGTAATGATCCTTTTAACAGCTTGTGCTTCCTCTCTCCACGGGCTGCGGCGGTTACCTGGCACGTCGTTCTTTTTCTCCTGATAGACGGTGCAGGTGAAGGCGTATCGGAGGGCGACGGCGGCGAAGAACATCTCGATGCAGATGATGAAGTTCTGCCAGCCGGCTGCCACGGTGCCGGCGCCGACCTCCTGTCCGTCGATGAACAGCGCGTTGGGGATGACCCCGCAGCGCTCCAGGATCGCCA
The DNA here is from genome assembly GCA_900302305.1 of Polymixia japonica. NCBI lineage: Eukaryota > Metazoa > Chordata > Actinopteri > Polymixiiformes > Polymixiidae > Polymixia > Polymixia japonica. Next base: position 8,289 of record OMKK01018649.1, read on the forward strand.
ACACCATTCCTGAAATGCATCGATATTTCTTTAGAACGACTTTAACACAACTGCCTGATTAACAAACTATAAGCAAACAAAAAAGTCTCATCATGTGAAATAATGGATACTTAAAGTGGCAATCTTGAAGATTTTCATTTAAATAAATGTCTGTTAAGTCACCGTCTATCACCGAACGAGGTAACACAATGGCGATTGAGCCTATGGTCCACTGATGAAAGCCCTTACATCTGCAGTATTACGAGTATTAAGAACCGGGCGTCTGTGGTGACTTCCCCGCCACGCATTCAAATTAGCGTTAGCGACGCGTTTTCCATTTGAAGCGAGGTCCAATTACACACCTGCAATTACCTCTTTTCGCCACAGGTGCCGCCAAAGACAACGAAACGGGAGATCTTCGAGATGGCCACTTTAAAATGGTACAAAGTGAAGAGACCGACTTGCCTTGCCAGAAGGATAAGAAGATGACGGATTTGATGGTGAGGAACTTCAGCACTGGTTCATAAGGCCTCAGCAGGTCACTTGTTGCGAAGAAGAAGAGGAAGAGGGCGTAGAGGGAGAGGCTGACGGAGAAGTTGTAGACGATGGTGATGTACAGGTATCCTCCATTCACGCTGTACGAGATAACAAGATCAGGGTGGGGAACAGCCTACGCTCCTACATGTTACCTAGATTTACCACCATAACCCTGCACCGCAAATTCTGTCCGAGCCGACTTTGTTTTGATCTGCGTTGAATCAGCTGCATAAGGACAGTAAAACATTATTGGATGTTTTGGCCCCGTTTCCATTATTGCTTGGATATGAATCTGCACAATGACTATGAAAGGCAGCCAGTAAGCTTTTATTTGATGCCATTTTCTGCCATATCGGATAAGCAGCTAAAGAGGTAGACAGTCTAGTACATCGCCCTCCAATTATAGAATGTAGCCAATAAATGGCTCGATTCTTCTATATATACCTCTTTGCATTTGAGTGGGTCTCTAGAAGTAATTGGCAGAGAGGCTGAATCATCAAAGAGGTATGGAGCACGTGGTTTAGGGAAATGAGCGCAAGTAAACAATCTGCAAATCATGCATGATCCTGCTACGGAGCTTAGAGACGGACAACCAATGGTTTTTCTGAACTCTCTTGAACTCGCTGGTGAAGAGAGAAGTACCAATTAAAGTTATTTATTCCATCTATAAGCTCTACAGTAGGAGCACGATGAGAGCTGATTGAAGTAGAGATCAGCCAGTACTACAGACTGAGCTGTTCAGTCATTTACAACCTAGTCAGCATAGTCACAGCTGAACCCTCGGCAACACACTGAAACATAAAGGCTGAACAGAACATCTGAAGGAACCAAGAGTTTATGGATTGCAAAGTTAAAGAGTGTTTCCACTAAATACTAAAGACAACTTTATTCAATATCTACATACTTTTGACGCTATGAAATGGGAAGATGAACAAAATGATAAGTCGTTTTTTAACTGCTCATCTGATGTGTCTGAATATACCCTAAAATTAAAGTTGCCAGTCTGCAATCAAAATAATAGTATTTGTGCCCCTTTACATCCAACGTAATAATAGTAAGGAACCAAAATGATGCATCTTTACCCAATAATAACATGTGTCACTCAAAGTCACAGTTTTCCAACTTCATTGTAAAACAGTACACATCCTTTCAGGAAAACATCTGCTACCAGAAGTTCATTAGTTAATAACTCTCAAATGTACATATGATTCTATAGTAAACAGTAGATATGCCCGGGACTTTCTTTACTGCGATTATGTGAAATCTGCAGCAGAGTAGTTTCCATGCTGAAACTACCCATTGTAAAAAATATAATTCCTTTTATAGGGTCTTCAGATGACTCATAACTTTAATAGCAACTCTTAACATGCTTTAACTTTGCTAGCAATCATTCTGTCAGTAGGTGGTAGGTGGGAGGCAATTTGTTTTTCAAAAGGAAGACATTTCACTTGCAACACAGCTGTTAACACTTCTCCTATTGAAGATGTGATATGACCATCGCATTTGCATATTATGTCAATGTATTCCATGTTCACATAAACCGCAAAACAACATGGCGGCAATGAGATGTATGCGCAAGAATGAAATGAAGTTGAAAGAGAGGTGGTGCTCACTTAAAATCTCCGTCGTGATATTTGCCAAAGGCCTGCAGGATGATGGTGATGACGGCCATGATGGGTTTTACAACGCAGAACTGAAGAGTTGCCTGCAGAACACAATATCATTCAGAAGGAGACATCCAATCAGCACAGACACCAAGTCATAAAAAAAGGACTTAACCACCTGTTATACATCAGTAACTGACATTAAAAAAAACATTCAGCACTCCTCCTAACTCTGTGACCAAATCAAGTGGTTTGACATTTATGTACTGTGGGTCTCAAGGTAAACAAGATGTTTTGTTGAGGTTGTTGAGATTTGATACTGATGAACTCATGCCCAGGGCGACAGGGTTTGAGTAGGGGTGACAAAGATAGTGTACTATCTGAGTCGGTACTAACAGTCTCAAATCAAAACACATCTCTGCCTCACCCTGTCGCTGCATCCTGGTATGTAGACCTATACTGTAGGTCAACGTTTTTATAGAAAATGCCAGTGGACATTCAAATATATATATATATATACATATATAAGCCATTGCAAACTTGCTAAACTCGCAGGCTTATGAGACAATAGGACACATTCATTACATTAATCACATTTCCTTATTGCTGGTTTTGCTGGCGACCTCTCAGCATATCTCAGTCATCACTTATCTTTGCTGACAAAACAAGGAAGAAGGATAGGAAAGGAGCAGAGGACTTAGGGTGTAAAGGTCTGCAGTTATTGTTGCTTACATTATTTGCATACCGTCATGCTGCCAACATTTTCAAAAGGAAATATAGCTAAATATTATCATCAACTAAACAAACAGAAACACCTTGGCAGACGTTGAATCATTTTTATTTAATTGTATTTAACTCCTCTAGACCATACTCAACAACAGTACTGTTAGGCTTATTACTACTGTTACTAATTGATAAACGGTCACGCAGATAAGCTGTCATGTGTTGGATAGGAAGCTATTTTAATGTGTTGCAGTGGCCCTCAGTTATTTATGTTTTAGCCTTGTGTTGAGATGTAATTACATTTTGTTATATTATGTTGTTGTTTTTACTTGAACAAGACGGGTGATTATAACTCTCATTTTATTTACCCGATATTGGCTTCCAGTTCATTATAAGAATCAATTTTAAGATTTTATTTATGAAGCAATAAATGATATTGCTGCAGCTTATTTCAGCTTTTAACTTTCTTTTGACTTATTCTAGGTCTGGATTAAAATGTTCTGCAGGGCCGTTCTGCAGAGTGAGCTTTAACTGAGCCAGCAGTCCCAGTTAACAACACCGATAACTCACTAATATGACTGTTTGAGATTATTTTACAGCACTTTAAAACTTTAAGGAAAGTTCTATAAAATTATTGTTGTTTTATGTTCATACTTGAATACACAACTCTGGGAGTGCAGTCATCACTCCAAGCATCTTGTTTCAAACATTTTTGTATTCCCTAAAAAAAAGGAAATAGATGTTTTTAAGTACTGATATTCTCACACTGGATGTGTCAAGTATTTGTAACTTAAAGCGGCTACAGACAGGATTTTTGCTTTAACATATCATTATGAAATAAATTTTGATTGCATATTGTAATGACTATGGAAGAATGAGCCCATGGGCGTTAAGATTGGTTCCCTAGAAACCTCGCGTTCACTATGCACACTATGCTTAGTGTGCCACCGGGTACAATCTCCCACAAAAATGGAAGGATCAAATTATGGCAGAACAGGAAGTGCGTTGACCAAAACAGGAAGAGGATCATGGTTTTGATTTTCCCTGTAGCTAGTAAAGCAAGAGGTTTGATTGTCTTGGTGACAGCAAAGTAAAAATAATACTACTATGAAACTCAAGGGGTGGGCAAAATCTAAATCTCACTATCTTGCCTGTAGCAGCTTTACATTTTTATTCAACTGCTTTTTATTGATAAATTGCATTTCTGCTCATATTGGCATTTCAAGAATCTTGCACAGATTCTCTGTTTTGTATGTTGGTAGGTAAAACATTTTTGATGACGCTCCTCCAATAGGAAACATATTTTTCAACGACTCTTCCCGAATATAATAATTCAATATAGGATCAAATAAATACAGGATTTACAGCCAAGTAGTAAAGGTACATGATTTAGGTTTTCTGTGCTTTGAAATAACCACTTAAAAATACACTAGGCAGTGAAATGTTGTTACCAGGTACAGGTAATTATACTATTACGTATGTTTTAACACTGATTCAACAGGGATCCTTGATTCCTGAAATGCAAAATCTAAGACCTAGTCCAACTCACAACGTTGCAAGTACACAGTATCCTGTGTCGCACCTAGTCTATAATAAGTAATAATATATTAAGTACTTTGGGTGGATTGCCACGCACCCCTGGGAGTGCTGGTACCCCACATTGGATATACAATGGTCTTTTTGAGTTTCGGGGTACTGATATCATCAGAGCTGTTGAAATATTTGATATGGTCTTTTTCAACAATGCCACCAGAGGTCACAGCAGGGTTTCACTTTGAAAACCTTCCACGTAGGACTCAAAGCCTGCCGAGTGTTTATCACTCGCTGTTTAAAGACATTTTTCATTTCATCATCTATTCATTCTCTGTTTTGAAGACACACGCCTCAGTTCCAATTTCCATCAGTGTTAGACTGGGAGTTTGATACTGTGAGGGGAGCTCAGACCTGACAGATCACATCATCTCTCTGTCTCTTACCAAGCTGGATTCACCTGGCTTAAATTGCTTTTGTTTTTCTTTTTTAATTAGTGGATGTTACCCTCTGAAAAGCAAATAGCCAAATATAACGGCTGTCATTTTAAAAACAGCCTAGCAGCCAGTATACAATTACAGTTAGTGTGTGAAGTTATTCCAACAAAACGTGGAGCATCTCTCGTGAGGTGAGACGGGAGAAGAGTGAAGCTCACCTGTTTACAGAATCTTAAAAAGCCAATGGAATAGCTCATTCCAACCAAGCAGCAGGTACCATACAGACAACTGGACCTGTGGATGACAACAGACTGTGATGCACTGGTGAACAAACTGCATTAACAAAACATGGCTTTGCTACGTTAACTTGTTTGAGAATTCAATTTGAATTTTTTTATTATTCATTTTCTTTTATTTATTTTTTAAACACACGCACCATAATTCTGACGGCACTTTATTGTTATCAGACAGTTGAAGCAGGTTATGTTTATTCCAGCATATACAGATACCTTAATGTACGCCAAGTCTCCTACGTGACAATATCCCAAAAGGGAGTTGCTTAGTATTATACAACAGCCAATAGTGCAACCTTGACAAGAATGAGCAGCTGCTTGCAGCATGTGTGCTCTACACATGTAGTAAAATTCCCACAATGCACTGGATTCTGATACTTTTGCCTTAGGGATCAACAAGGTTTGCTGTATCATGGAAAAAATGTCATATGAGACAATGGCATCGACTTGGGTCACAAACACTCAAATACAAAGATACATCGTAAGTCATCTTAGTGGAGATTTACCTGAATGGTTATGGTCTAAACAGGTTCACAAAAAATGTGTGAAAATGTGTAAATATATCATTATAAAGGTTGTATGAGTGAAAAATGCTCAGTCGTTAAGTGTGTCATGAAATTTTAAATTTTTAGCGTTTAATAAATCAGCTGGTTAAACCCCTTGCAAACAAATGGTTGCAGTTTCGTCAAATTCCCTTAGCTTTTAGCATTTGATGCAATATGATTAAAGTATGTAGAAGAGAGTTTCCGCTGGACAAAAACTGCACCAGCCAATGTGCGGGAAATTTCTGTTGTTTGGTTTTAAGAACTATATATCTCTAACAAGCTACTGGAGAGAAGACGTGTGATGCGTTGAATCCTGGGCTAACCTGTTCCACAGCTACAGCACATTGTTTAAAAAAGTAGGCTGCTCTTGAAGGCTACTTATCGGCATGCATGCATCGGTTGTCTGGAGGTTTGGAATGAGGGCACTCACTGTATGGGTTTCCCTCGGATCTCTGACATGATAGCGCTCTCTCCTCCAAGATACTCAAAGGACAGGCTCAGGAAATTATAAATGACAAATGCTGTAATGAAAAGATATATATATATATCACATATCATTTATGAGTCATGACCTGATTTAAAAGCCACAACGTAATTACAAATCACCCCTAATAACTTATTTAGCAAGTGGAATCATTTTAAACGAAAAGTAAATTCCACACAATAGCCAATTAAGACATTTTACATTTTTGAACAATAGGTGTTCCCCTTCCTACATAAAGAAGCTTCCAATGGTTCTGTGTCACAGAAATCCCTTCCTAATCCTTTGTTACTATTTGAAGAGGGCTTAAATAAAGCTAATGCAGATGGCATCCACTCAAGAGAAGGTTTATAATGTCTTAGCTGTAGTACTACTCTGCTCAGTAGTGATGCAGGGCAATATCAACCAACCACAAAATTGGCCTGCAAATTGGCAACTGAATAATGTACTTTTTTTACAGTTCTCCTTCTCAAATAACACATAATCCATTTTGCATATGATTCACCTCTCCAGCACTTCAGTAGTACATAATTACAATTATGCAATCTCTAGAACATGAATACCTTTAAGAGAAGAATGGCTGCAAGAAAGACATTTCCATTATGTTTAAATAAAAAGGCAGGGTTTAATTAAAGAAAAAAAAGAAAAAAGAAAGCTTTGAAAAAAAGTTATTCTGCCTACAGTCAAAATACAGTTTCCCGTCTTCTACAAAGAAATCTATTAACCACCGAGCCAAAACAGAAGCTACTGACGCAACAATTCCTGGAAAACACCTCAAACAATATTGTCTTCCGACACGGAAACAATGCCAGCTGAGGAAAAACAAGTCTGGTCAGCTTCTCTCCAGCCTCTACCCCTGGCAGCCATCTTAACACACGGAGGCCGGGGGAGTCATCGCTCGCGTCGGTTTACGCGCAACTGACCGTCCGGACGAGACGTGTCGGGGAGGGAGCGCAGACGGGCGGGGTCGTGACGCTCACCTTCATAGCAGTCTCGAACGGAGTCGAAGTAGACGTAGTACTGATCGTTGCTGATGAAGAGCAAGCTCAGCCAAGAGTCAAAGGCGTAAACTGGCACGATAAACAGGATGCGGATGATGTAGCGCTGCTCATTGGGGACAGTGTAGGACCGCAGGTGTGTATAGATCTGCGAAGACAAACAAAGCATATGAAAAGCATCAACTGGCAGTGAACGAAGACATGCAAAATACCCAATTCTCTCCCAGATCAACTCCTATGAGTGTTCCCTGTTACAGAGCCATGGTAGACGCCATGTCCACAGAATCAATGACAAAATTTGCAATTTTAAAATGAGTTCTAAAGTGAATAGTCGGTAGCACTTTATTTGAAGGGGCGTGCATAAGACTGACATGACACCTGTCATGAACATGAAGGAGTCTTTGTGAGTGTTGTCATCAAGTGTCATTTGGTCACTCATTTGGTCATTTGTAATGCAAAGTTGACATTGTTTGAGATTGTTATGACAACTTGACATTATCCCTAACCCCAAGGCTTCTTGCCTAAACGTAACCTTTAACCCTAATCCTAACCCCCGCCCCTGGGCCCTTCCACAAAGCTGAACCCTGGCCTTTATCCTAAACTTAACCCCAAGGTTTCATTCCTAAACTTAACCCCAAGGCTTCATTCCTAAACTTAACCCCAAGGCTTCATTCCTAAACTTAACCCCAAGGTTTCATTCCTAAACTTAACCCCAAGGCTTCATTCCTAAACTTAACCCCAAGGCTTCATTCCTAAACTTAACAAAGACATTAACAGGTTACGTTGTCTTGGTCAATGTCAAGTTGTCATAACAAAGACGTCTCAAACAATGTCAACGTTGCATTAAAAATGACACAATTGACCGAATGACACTTAATGACAACAGTCATAAACATTCATAAAGATTCCTTCATGTTCATGACAGGTGTCATGTCAGTGTTATACACACCTCTTCAGATAAAGTGGTACTGAATAGTCTACCAATGCAGCGAGACCACGACTGGGGTTGGCATAGCGAATCTGATCACAGTGTTTTATGAGCCATTGTAGCAGAATATGACCAGCGTGACTATGGTTTCAGTTGAGTATGTATAGAGAAGTATCGTGCCCAAAATTGACCCTTGGAGACACCCCAGTCAACACCTGCAGAGGGCAATAGCTTGTCTAATGTCACAGGTTCTATCAGAAAAGTAAGAAATGAACCAATATGAATTGTCACGAAAGGCCAAATTCTAGTAGTATTCAGACATATTGAGGGGTGAAAGGGGTCAAATTGCGGTCAGCCTCAATGATGCAGCATCAACATGTTTTGAGCAATGTTAAAGACACAATCAAATGTTCTCAACCCTTCGTTTTGACAAGCTATTGGAATAGCTCAGTCATTCCACTCTGGCTGAATAGACTCAGGGATCAACAAACTAAACAGACTATTCTAGGGATTCTATCATGATAGAACGAAAAGCTATTTTTCCTTGGAGAAGGTTATGAATACTTTTATTTTGTAGTAGTTCAATTTCAGCACTGTGCATTCAGAGAAGTGGAGAAACAGGAAGTGAAAGTTGGATATTGATAGTGGTAAACACAATAGTATTTAAACAATAATGTTAGTCTACAAAAACATTACATTAACTTGACATGCGCTTCATGACAAGTTACATTCAATATGTAATTTTGTATCTTTGCAGCTTGAATGGCCTTGTGTAACTACTCTGAAACTACATAAAGGGGAAAAGCGTTTATTTTTTCCTCATTTTAAAAGGCCTAGATAACATAATATGTCCCTTGCTATCCAGCTAATTTAGAGTCTCAATTCTTACTCTTACGAGTTTGACAGGTAACCAAGAGATATTTCCAACTTTCCACTGCCTATATAGAGTATATCAGTAGTATATCAAGGATGGAGCATTTCCTTCATGCAAGCCAGTGTGGGGGCATGAAGTACTTTATGTGATGAGAGATAGCTTAAAGTCAGTGCAGTAGGTTTTAAGAAGCCAGCGTATGGTTGAAGGAACTGGAGGGATCTAATTAGAATGACCTAATTGTAAAGTGATCATTACATCATTAAATGAGGCGAAGTTCCTGAGTCTAGCTCCTTTCAGAGGGATGACAAAAGCCTCTGATTTAATTTCTTAACACAGAAATTAAAAAAAGTAGGGCTAGATCTACGATAACTTGCTGATCTTTTCTGAAGCTTTTCTCACAAATTTCTCATGAACTAATAGAGTGAATTTGAAGAGTGCATGGATCTATAAAGGGAATGTTGTTGGATATTTGAAAATACAGTTCAGAATATACCATGAACGAATCTGACGTGAAACACAAATATCCTCCTTCATGAAAATCACAACTTTATAATCCAGCATTACACTTTACCCCTGCAGTAACTACAGTCCGGTATAGAAATGTTAACTATTTAGAAGAACCAGGCGGTATCTTGGTAAGCTCCATTTCAGTTCCGCTCTACTCGATGCATACAGCATGATTAAATGAGCATTAGAGGCAGCACATTAAAGCCTGACCACTGTGTGGGTGAGGATGTGATGTATGTGACCCTCTTGAAATGTGAAGCAGACTGGGGACTGATGTCCTCCATTTTGCTTGACCGACTAGAAAAAGCTATGGCCTGAGTCATGCTGACCTGAGTGATACAGAGCTGCGTCCTGGATAATGGCTTCGAGCCCAAGTCCAACGCACACTAAATTCAGCATGGCAATACCGGCCCGTCATTCTAGAGTGCAGCTAGAGGCACAGAACACTGCAGTGTTGAACATTAAAAAAAAAACAAAGCAGATTGTGAATGATGGACTATATTTGATCTACGTGCGAGGACCGTGTACGAAACATGACATCCATACAAAACAAAGATGGCTTCTGCCTCTTTACCTCCGTTGTTCTAAGTTGCAAAGGGACCGGTAAGCCCATCAAGAAAAATGAGCTACACTCCACTGGCTGGTTGTGAGAGTAGTATGGCAACTTAAAGCAATGGGGATATAAGGTCATTGTCTATCTGTGTTTAGTATGCAGAATGTGATTACAAGAGGCTACATCCAATCTTCATAGCGAAGTTAAACGAGACACCACCAGCATTCAAAAACTAACCCTGCAGGCTACTTTATTCTCCCTGTGCTCTACATGCACTTGCTTCATGCAAAACTGCTTAATGCAACTCATCCCTATGGCTACAATTGTTATTTATTTGTTCGATTAATATGCCTAAGAAACGAAATGACCCTGTGGCAATATAACATAGTCAGATGTGAATACATGTACGATGTCATGGCACAAACACCTCAACATGGATGCTTTTCAATTTGCACCAAGCATAGATAACACTAATGTATCACCACATTGCATTAAGATTTTTTATCCAATTAATAATTGCTGCTATATGAAGTCATATGGAGAATGCACAATGTACCAGGAGATATTCTGACCACAGGCAAGTAACTTAAACATGATGTACCACATACCAATTACCAATTATTCCCTGTGATCATCCTGCCAATCCGTTAAGTGAAGGTTAGATGGAGGCATATTCAGCACACAGAGTTATTGATTCATCAGCAAAACATGAGGATCATTCCCACCGCTGAGCAACATATAAAAAAATAAAAAAAAGGAGCAAACAAGCCCTCTTTGAAAACAGGATCCTTTCAGGGAGTTGTAAATGTGATCTCAATATCAACTGATTTCCCTGTTGTTAAACACACTGCACCCTAATGCATTCTCTGCAATTGAAAAAACCATAATGATAAGCTTATCACTCCCATACAACAGATAACGCACCCACATGCCAGGACACACTTTTAAGACCATAATGGAATAGCAGGGTCTCTGCATACTAACCATCCCATCCTGTATCCTGCAAAGATTGATCTCTACATTGTTTTCATTCTAGACGAATTAAATAGAGCAGCTCATTCCAGCTCAATGTGACTGTCAAAAAAAAAAAAAAGTCCACAAGATTGTGAGATTGTGGAAGAACGTACGAAAGGAAGAACGTACGATAGAAAAAAATAATACACTTACAATTACAGGACAAAGAAAGGTGAGCTTGGTAGTTGCTATGATGAAGGCTGGACTATCATGAGACACTGCAATCACATAGCCTATTGTGAAAGCCAACACTGATACAAGTACTTGTCCTCTGGCAAGGGTTGAGATATCTTGCAGCATCCAAGTGTCTCTTATTACACATTTGCATTTGAGCACACTGAGTAAACAACGCTTGAAACTACCTCAGATGCAGTGATTTCTTTTTTTTGTTCTTGACACATGGACATTTACAAAGATAAGATACGATTTTGGCAAGATGACAGACACTCACCTGATGGCAAGTCATCAGCAAGGCAGACCACACAAATATCCCCGAGAGGGCCTGAGCAGTCATTGTATTTAAAAACATCTGGTCTTCTATGATCGACCCATTCGCTGTTCGAATAATGGTCATGTTGGAGATGTCTGACTTGTCGGGGAGAATTGGTGCAGCCAGGTGAACAATAGAATCATTTGGTGTTCTTAAAGCTCCGTCTTCCATCTGAAACAATTAAAAGAAGACACAAAAAAATAAATGTAGGGTCTGCAGATAAACAAACACAACATTTTCCCCATGTCATTTAATTTAGTAGCAGAATGAAGACAATGACTTCCCCCGCAGTAATTTAACATCAACAACGTGGGCACATAACACATTATGTGACATATTGTCACTGAGACACTGACGTTGTGTCTCATAAGTAACCAGGTTTACATGTGTCCCCCTGCTCTTTAAGGGAACCCTGATTGAAACATGGATCACTTATTGTTAAAGTAGAGAAAAGACAACATTTTTGTGTACATGTAAACACAGATCACACCAGTCTGTCTGAAAAAAAAACATGCTTAAAGGCCTTTCTTAACAGGCCTTGTGCACCTGTAGGCTACATAGTTTAAACAACAAACTCACCTTTTCCCCCTGATGAAGACTTGACCAGTTGTATCCAAAAAAGACTTAACGGAGCGATCAGATGAAAACTCTCAAACAAACCTACGGATGTACTAAAAAAAAAGTAAACCTGCCTATTTAAATACCCTTTTCGTCGGTATTTGCTGCCATTACAAACGGTTAGACCAGACTACTGTACTTCCTGGTTGGAGACAGGTAACCAACAGAGGTCGAAGTCCACAGTCGTCGGATGTAAAGGCTAAAGGTAGAACCTATAATACATAAAACTATTAAAATATCATGGTACGGTATAATGCTGTATTCGGCTAACCTACTTTCAACGTAGACTTTCTATATGAACGCCAGGCCCTTACGGTTTAAGTCCAAGGTGTAGGAACAGCGGATAAACAGGTTCAGCACAGGTGAAGAAGTCATGTGACCACAACTCGACGTAGGTCATCATCACGTCGTCTTACTTTGAGAAGCAGCCGTGATGTCATTTAGGCCGTAAGCATTACATGTCTATCAAGATGCTTAACCTGTGACTATATAATAGTCAATTATTATTATTATTAATATTTACAACAATTTATAAACTTGTTTATAAAATGTCTATAAACAATTTAAACATATTGATAATATACTGAAATGTCTTTCAAAGTGATACATCCTGTAAAACATATCTACTTTAATTCGAATTCCACATTAAAAAGTGACCACAGAGAGAAAAGGTACAAGACCATGAAGTAATGTAAACAGCCAATTATCTCAACGCCCACTGTGGCACACATGCATATATATAAGCAACATAATATTTTTGGGTTTGATTCCAGGTATTACAGACCTATGATATAAGAATATGTGGGCATCTATATCCTTTAAATGGGAAATCATTAATTTGATTTTCAAGTTTGATTCGGTGTGTAACTACATTTATTACTTTGATAGAAGTAAACGCCAGACATGCTTAACAAGTTCAAAGTCTTTTAATGTTAAAGAATAAACAGGACAAGAGTCATTAAATTGAGCTCATACAAATTGGTCATCAGCGTGCACCTGGGGCTCCTTTATTACAGATGGTTAACTCGCAGATGGCATGCATAGTTGTGGCATTTAGAAAATAGACAAAGGTTATAAATTAAGCCTAATTTATATTGTGTTGCACGGCCCTTTTGACAAGTGTCGCTTGACAAAAATTAGGTATTTTCAACAGAAAAAGCAATGCTACTATAACCGTTTATCTCCCAATACACAGAAATAACAGCTGCCCATCAACCACAGAAAGCTGACAACTTACCAAAACAAGGAGGCAAACCTACGTCTAGCAGATGAGGAAAAATTGATTAAACATGATAAAGATTATTTACAGTTAAACGACCTGTTAAATGTGTTTCTTTTTCTGTTGAAAATACAATGTTTGTCGAGCAATTGTATAAATTGGGCTTTGCAGCTCAAAAAGCAGAAAAGATGACAAGAAAAATTAAGCTACAAAAGAGCAAATTGGTGGGCTGCATTACATATTTAGCCAAGGCTTCAGGCTGTTGATCCTTTGTTTAGTAATCTTGCTGCTGCCGCTGTTGATCCATTACCAAACTTGACAGCTTTTGATGATGTCTTTCATGTGTTTTATTGCCTCTATGGAGGAGTCCTTGATTGCCAGTCCCAGCAGGACAGGTCTGTTGCCTGCCTCTTGTGAAACAAACATTGCCAGGTTTTTGGCGTAGACATGTGTCAGGGGCTACGAAAAGAAAATGAAATGAAATATTACATTATTGCACAGTCAATCTTTGAAGTCACACAAAACAATGTATGAAATGGCAGAGGTCTGCGCTGACCAGATTTCTCCGTCCCGCATCCTGCGTTTGCTTCCAACAACTACTAATGATCCGCCCTCGCCCACCAACAGTCAAACAAGGGTAAAATGGCTCACAAAACAGTGTTTTACTTCAAATAATAACAACTGACAGTGCCCGGTGTTATTGTGCAATCCCAATACATTTATAATTGGCTATTAGTAACAGAAACAAATACAGAATCCGTTTGTAAGACTATTGTAAGCGCATGCTGTTGTAATTCATTGACTGCAAGTTGCCACCACCTCTTGCAGGAAGATGTTTTCCTCTAGATAGACAGAAGCTCCCTGCCTCAAGTGCTGTTGCAGTGTGACTTTTTTCCCCCCAGTATAAAAGGAGCTCACCCACACTCAGCACCATGAAGAATGAAAAAACTACAACATAAGAAGCAACTGGAGACAAATGCATCAGGAGAAGCTCAGCAGTGCAACTCAAGCTCTTTAACCC
>OMKK01018671.1:1545-13337 GCA_900302305.1 Polymixia japonica
CCCCCCAAAAAAAAAAAAAAAAAACCTGTAGCCAACCCTGCTCCCATCTGTATCCCTCCTTTTCCTGCTCCCTCCCCATATGCTTTCTTCTTACAGTCATGATGAAGCCTTTTCCCTTCAACACTGCCTCTCTCTTTCCTACCTTTTAATTTTGAAGATTGTGTGGAAAATATTTATATTTGTAAAACTAATATATTGAAAGAAAAGTGCTCTAACCAAAATATTAGGAACACACTTAGTTGTGTTACTTTCCCATCATCTAGATGTTTTTGGTCTTCATTATTTAATGATATACAGTGGGAGAAAGCATGGGAAACTTGTGATAAATACTGTATCAATAATAAGTTTAAGGAAGTGTCTTTGAAGATATTGCATAGAATGTATCTGGTAAAACGTGTTCAAACTGGATATTGTGTGAAAATGTGTACAATAAAGAAAGTGGGGAAAAAGGTTAATATAATACATTAAAAAAAAAACGTTCTCAGTGCAGATTGTCTGGATTCTCTCTCCTCTCAGTTTTTCTTGCTTAATCCCCCCTCTCTCTATCCTTCTTTCTCTCTCACAAGCTGTCCCTTACTGTCTCTCCCTCTCTCACTCCATCTCTCTCTCTCATTCTCAGTGCAAGGGTCACTTCTCCTGTCGTTACTGGCTTCCCTTCCTCAGTCTCACCTTGTCGGACCTAGGTATAGTATGCCTTGACTGAACATAATATAATAACACAACATAGAGTATCATAACACAATGCAAAGTAATGTAATATAAAGATATGTAACATAATGTCACTTAATGTATGATATTGTAGCACAGAGTAACGAAAGGTACATTTAATAACGCAGCACAATATAACGCAATGTAATGTTACTTAATGCAAATTTATGTAATGCCACATAATTTAAAGTTACAAACTGTAATTTAAAGATCTCAATTTAAATAAATGTCTGTTAAATCACTATCTATCGCCAAATGAGGTAACACAATGGTGATTGAGCCTATGGCCCACTGATGAAAGCCCTTGCATTTGCAGTATTATGAGTATTAAAAACCGGGTACTTTCCCGCCATGCATTCAAATCATAGTGACGCATTTTCCCTTTGAAGTGAGGTCCAAAAACACACCTGCAATTACCACTTTTCGCCATAGGTGCCGTCAAAGAGAACAGAAGGGAGATCTTCGAGATTACCACTTAGGGCTGGGCGATATGGACAAAATCAAATATCACAATACTTTTGGCCAAATACCTTGATATCGATATTGGGACAATATTGTAGGGATGACTATTGGTGCTTTCACAAAATATTAACACAATGCTATTTTTGATAAATAATCATCAGT
This sequence comes from Polymixia japonica, assembly GCA_900302305.1. Lineage (NCBI taxonomy): Eukaryota > Metazoa > Chordata > Actinopteri > Polymixiiformes > Polymixiidae > Polymixia > Polymixia japonica. The sequence continues at coordinate 2,878 of OMKK01018671.1, forward strand.
AATGTGGATATAATGACTAAGTGGGTAAAGGCAAATAATAGAACAGCTAGAACAGTCTGGTAAATTTACATCACTTTACTGTAATGCAGCCTTTAAAACCAGGAAGACAACAATTATGCCATATCATGATGTTACGATATCCAAAATCTAAGACAATATCTAGTCTCATATCACAATATCAATATAATATCTATATATTGCCCAGCCCTATTACCACTTTAACGTAACAAAACACAATGTAACAAATCACCTTTTTAATAGTTAACTTCTCCATTGGGTTGAAGTCCATTCATTCCTATGGGAGACAATTTTGTGTGATAATGCAACGGCCCTTGTCAATCAATCAATCAATCAATTATTATCAATTATTTAACCAGGTAAAAAGTCTCATTGAGATGAAAATCTCTTTTTCAAGAGTGACCTGGTCAAGAGGGCAGCATAAACATTGTTACAACAATAAACACAAACAGTACAAACAGACAAATACAACTGTCACACACTACAAAAAAGAGAACACAGTATCCAGTTAATATGCAATACAAGGTCAAGGATAAAAAATAAATAAAAATCCAGTTATGATGCATAAACAGATCCAAATATTCTAGTAGTTGGATCCAGTATTATTTTCCTTTAAAATTGACTTAAATTTCCTCATAGAAATCAGCTCTGACAATTTAAGGTCCTTCTGTAAATTATTCCAGGAAGAAGGGGCAGCGTATTTAAAAGCTTTTTTGCCTAATTTTGTTCTAACTGTGGGGACCAACATCAGTAGAGTGAGAGCGCAGGCCATATTGATTTTGGTTCTTACACATGTAAGTGCTAAGATAAAGAGGGACCAGCCCAAGGAGAGATTTATATATAAAATAAAAGTACAGCCAGGTACTTGCAGGTATTGCACAATACCCCCAGCACAGAGCTTCTCAACTCCGAAAACGTTGGAGCAAATTTTTGATTCGCCATAAACTTTTGTAAAACTGCCAATATTCGAAGTCTCCATAGTTGATTTCAAGCCTAAAAAATTCTCAGAAGTGAATTTAGTAATGAAATAGCATACAAAAATTGTAAAAAAACAAAACTTGTTGGCCTCTTTCACTGCTGCTTTCCACTCCCCACTTGAATGCTGAAACGAATGCTGGGATATTTATGGAAGGCCATTAGAGCAAATAACGTCTTAGAAGTTTCACGTTAACACAACATTAAAATGCGTGTTAACATGTAGAGTTTGGTCGTGTTAACATATCATATTTTTACGTGTTAACGCAACAAAAATTGACACGTTAACGTGCAACTTATCCTTGCGGCTCTCTGCAAGCAGCCGTGTCATGCTGCTTATGTGCCCTGTGGAGCCGCCCCATCGGTGTAACAAAGTATTATCACATAACATCACAGCACAATCCAAGATGACATGACGGAAAAGGGCATGTTTAATTGTCGTTGTCATTTGATAATATTGACGGTAATCACATCTTTAACCCATGACCAGACTTAAGAATGCCTTTGCAGATATTATTGCTGTAATAAACGATTGTCTTCTGAAGGCTGTTCCCTCCTCATCATCTCTGGCTCCCTGCTAGCCATGTTGACGGGAGGTCAGAGGTCACCATGGTGTGAGGTTGTCAGCTTGCTGAAGTTCGCCTTTGTTACCTCCTCTATAGGAAGCATAGGTAACACACACACAACATAATCATACCCACCATACAGTGGTAGTCATGGTCCTCCATCATGTATCTATCCTACATTAGTACTACTGTGGTAGTCATGGTAACAGTCCTCCATCCTGTATCTATCCTGCATTAGCAGTACAGGATTTTCCCATAACCCTTCCTATGAGTTTTACAAGAGTGTAGATGCAAAGCAATAAACCTTGAAAATGCCAGCCAACATCTATATAAGGATTACTCTTTCTCTGTCTCCCCCTTCCTATTTTTCATTGAAAGCCATCCTCTGTGTGCAGCGGGTGCTGGGAGTGGCCTCCATGGGAAGTGTCTTTTTTGTCGTCATAGTGACAGCGTGCTTGACTTCCTGGGTCTCCGGAGTGGTGTTCGGGAGTGTGCCTGTCGTCTACACTTGGATCAGGTATTTAGCCCAGTTTAGTCTGGTGTGGTTCATGACAAATACGTTTTTAGTTCAACTAAGTTTAGTTTGGGGTACTTGACCACCCTGCCACTCAAGGGTAGTGGCCAGTACGGGGATCGAACACGCAACGTTGGTGTTATTAGCACCACACTATAACCAACTGAGCTAACCGGCCATGTGGTAATACCTCCCTGGAGAGGAAGAGAAGGAAACCAAGCACAGAAGGAAGACATTGTACACAGCATTAGACATAAGAGAAAACAATGGAAAATAAGGGCTATAAGAGGATGAATGCAGAGGTTATGAAAGCTGCCGCCCTCCCTCTGTCCCTCCCTCTATCTCAGGTATACTAGTGTATTTAGTGTTTGCTTTCTCTGCCCATTTCCTCTACTCTTTCCTTCCCTTGTTCACTCTCTTTCTCCATCCCTCCTTTCCTCCCTCCTTCCATCCCAGATATGACCCTGCAGAGATGCTGTGTGCTGTGTTCTGGGAGAGCAGTTATTCAGACCTGCTGGTGTACATCCTCTGTGCTTTCTCCATCTGCATCTTCCTCCCCTTCCTCCTCATCCTTCTCTGCTCACTACTAAGCGCTGCTGGCTGCAGCCGGGGCTGCAACAGGTAAACAACTTGAAAGAGACATTGATACCTATGGAAATGTAGTTTCAGTTATATTAGATTACATTAGATTAAATTAGATTAGATTAAGGTATATTAGGTTAGGTTGAATTGTATTAATCCCCGCAGGAAATAAGGTTGTCACTGAAGAAAATAATCAGGGTATTGGCAAGACATTAAATAGGTACAGGGTAAAAGATAAAATAACACACTAAAGAAATTTTAACAAGAAAGTAAACAAGTAAAGGAACACATCAAGAGAGAACCAATATACCAATGTGCAATATGTGTCGTGACTGAGTGTGAAAATCTATGTGCAAATATACAATATGGCCATTCAATACTTAAAGGTGTTATCTGTAATATGTTAAAATCAAATAAAAAGTAAAATTACCACATTGTATTGTAAGATATAGTATAATGGTGATTGTGAAAGTTTCCCAACTCTCTCTGTTTTGATTGTGCCTCAGTGGCGCTGTTTCCCTCTACTTTCTGGCCTTTGTTTTGCTTTGGTGGCCGTCAAACAGGTCCATCAGCCATCAATCCCGACAAATCCGTAACATTCAGCATGGATTTGGAACCATCTTGGTCCAAGATAGCTCACACGCAGCTTTCACCAGTAGGAACAAAGTATGGAACTTGATTAATTCAAAACGCGAGCATCAAACTGTCACATGCAACATTACATGCATATTGATTTGTTCCACTTGGTATGATCCGTAACATCTTTTTGAAATAGCTAGTCTTTCTATATTGCACCCTCTACTGTCGGTCATAGGAAATGCATTTATTTAATTCAGTCTGACCAGAAGCAGGGATAAAACGTATCCCCACCGGTGATAAAAATGAATGACCAGAGGGAGGGATATATACCCCCACCCACCCTGGCAATTCACACCCTGTGTTAGTGTATTTCGCTTCAATAACACTAGAAGTCAGTAATGTGCCGATCTTACAGATAGCACCATTAAAGTTATTGCAAAATATTTGCATATTGAGATGGTTTGGGGCATACATTCAGAATATCAGATGTTGAAGACCTGTAAAACGCTGTAAAAGTTTTAACGGTAGAGCTAAAAATGTTTAATTATACTCAAAAACCTAAGTACTTCCACCGTCACCATAGAGTTAGATGCTGCTTTCAGTAAAGGAGAGTGGATAGTCAAATGGAATAGCCTAATATTTTTTTACTTAAGTTCAGTGAATATTATTTTAGTCTATCATTACCTATGGTGTTGAGCTGGAGTAAGATTGGGACTCTCCCCACTCTAAACTGGTTGAGCTGTTATATTTAGTAATTCATTGCATTTGGAAGACAATTGGTCCAATTAAGGGACTATTAGCATGCATGTGAACAAAGCCACCACCAGAACCAGAAATTGCCACCATCACTAAACCAACTCTGGTAAATGTTTGCCTCTGGTATTTTTAGTATCAGTCTGCAACCTAGAAAGTACCCTTGCATCCTTTCTCTCTAATTGGTAGGTGAAATAGTGAAAGTAGTGATGATTCCAGAATCCACCAACCACTGTAGCCAATGAATGAAAAGGCTAATTCCTTGTCCTGGTTTTCATTTTTTCTCAGTTAGCTCTTCACTCTCCCTCTGTGTGCTCTGCCATCTCTTCTCCTCTGCCTCTCTGTTTATCCCAGCGATGAGGAAGATCTGTCCTCAGTCACTCCACTGTTGGTGGCCTTTTACCTTCTCTGCTATACTCCCTTTGCTGTGTCTGAGGTGAGACACACACACACACACACACACACACACATGAGCATGGCAACATGTCTGCAAATACATATACATGTCCACAAAGAGGCACAGGTATGCCAACCCACTTCCATGCGCACAGACATGCACATGAATGCATGTACATACAGACTTACACACATACACAGTCATACAAGAGCTATTCTACTGGTGGTAACATATTGTAACATATGGTAACATATTGTTAGTGCATGCACACACACACTCATGCAGACCTAGGATTAATTTTTTGTGGTTTCCAGCAGACAGATACTGTATTTTAGGAATGAATGTGCTCACTTTACCAAACAAGACAATATTTTTTCATGGTACCACACAGCTGTACTGACGGATGAAACACTATCTAAATTTGGAATAATAACTCCCCAATCTTTCTTTTCCTCCCTTTCTCACATATATGCTATATATGTCCCTTATTATTTTGTCTCTCCTTCCATCAGCTGATCCTCCTGGGCAGGCTGGATCTGTCGCCAGCTCCTTACTGGCTAAGGACATTGTCTTCAGTAATGTCATACCTAGACTGTGGACTGAACCCACTCATCTACTGCTCCAATCAGGACTTCCGGGAGGCAGGCCTGGCCCTACTGTGGACCAATAGAAAGTCGTTCTCTGACCCTGTCCTGACAGGCATTACTAAACTGGACTTTTAAGATATCCAGTGGAGTTTTACTTATCTTTTCTCCTTACTAATAGGAAAAAACGTAGCGAGAAAAGCCCACCTATCCTACAAAAGGGTATTTGACAAAAACTAAATTGCATTATCTAACACCAATATGTGATAGGGTTAGAGTTAGGGTTGATTTCCAGTGAAGTTAAAGGCCCATTCAAGAACTGCAGTACGCTGCATGCTTCAAGACACTTTACCCCTCTACAGCCTCTATTAACATTTCAATCGAAAATGTGTTCTCTTTTTGGGCATTTGATACAAAAACACGGTATGTTACATTTAAACATGCATTTTCCATGTATTCAGTCAAAGGAAATAAGACACATAAGTAGCATGAGTTAAAATAACAAGCTTATTTTCTACAAGTCAAATTGTTCATGTGAATATACCCAAAATGTGCATGTCATATATCCAGGGTAACTTTATTACCGTAGATTGGCAGTTTATATTCAACTAAGCAAAGTCTCTGTGTATAGAAACATTTCATCATGGCTAGGGATGGTTGACATAATCACGGATATAGTTTACAGATCATTTGAATTACAAATCCAAACTTTTTGTTTTATGTAAAATAATAAATGATACAAAAATGACATTCTATGCAAATGATTAAATATTTTACAATGCATGTGCATGATTACAATTCTTTCTAAACGGCTGAAAAAATGAATTAGAAATTATTTCGAAGTGAAAGTTTGTTGCGCTTGGTTTGAGTGAGTGAGCAGACGGAGTGAGAGAGACGGAGAGAGGCAGAGACGGAGATCAGATAAAGAAAAGTGCACGAAACGTATGACAGCCGCATCTCTGGTGTTCAACTGTGTTGGTTTGTTCGCGCTGAAACCGATTTATCAAACTAAATTTCTAGTCTTCAAATAGTTCACACATGTGCTCCGTGATTGTGCACACAGACCTAGATCTCTAGATTCAGAGATCACAAAATCTAAAGGATATAAGCATGATCTATTGATTGGAAATGTCACTTTGCAGCCTATATTTTTGGTGGGCAGTCCACTCCATTCTGTATTTTGTATCCTTCATTTAGACAGTGGGATAGGAGGAGATGAGGAAACATAGTAGAGGAGCCAGCCAGAGGTCTCTGGCGGGATTCGACCCTTCGCCAACAGGGTGTGAGTCCTGCTCCAAAAGCGGCGGACTAGACCGCTATCTTCGGACGCAGTTCATGCATCTTATTATTCGATTTTAGTCCTCCCGTGTGCTCTTTGTGTGAGAAGTGTCAGGAAACAGAAACTGAAATGGAACTGCAGGACGTCGCACACTTTGGACCAGAAGTGTCCCGTCAGGTGCTGAAACAGCGGGTACCGCGCAAGCCAATGATCGAGCAGTTTCAGCACCACGAAACCGACGCAGGACAACACCGCCAGCAACAGGTACTTCCGGGTGCGGGCGTCCCCGAACTTACGCTGCACACGTACTCCCTTGTACACGGCGAGGGCGACGTGACAACCGAGGGCCGCTTCGAACCCGCTTCCGTGCACCAGTGCCAGGCCGTAGCTGAGGACGGAGCACAGCTCGGCGGTTACGGCGTAGCCCGGAAGCCGAGCCGGGCCGTGCTCTATGAAGTGGCTCCACACGGGGACCCACGCGAAGATCGGTAAGGTGAACCACTGGTCAAGAACCGCGGGGGCGCGCCGCAGGGTGGCCAGGCGCGTCCACTGCACCAGTGCGTAAAAAACCGCCATTAGGGCGAACACCTCTCTTACGTAGCGACTCTCTGTAGTTTCTTCGCCGACTTTATGTGCAAACAACCAATGCAGTCCCATTAGAATGTAGCCCAAATTAATCAGGGAATTAAAAGGCATTGCCAGAAAACTTGGCAGATGTTCAACCGCTTTTTCGGCATAATGATCATAGGACAAGTCCACTTCAACGCTATCGAACAAACGTGTGTTAGCCAAGGCAATGCAAACCAAAAAAGGCACCAGCACATGAAACAGAGCCGAATTCATTGTTGATTTTGTTTTCAATCAACGTTATTCTATAAGTCATTACCGTAACTTTGAATGTAACAACCAAAGCTTGTAGTCCGAAGTTCAGATGTTCTTCCGGATTCCGAATCACGTGGTGGTGAATGGAGGATTTGGATTGGCTGCAGTGTCCCCCCTCCAGTCTCTCTTTCTCTCTCCCCTAACTTTTAAGTTAACACTCAAGAGTCAAATACTATCTCTCAAAGTCTTTTCAGGAGTAACTTGTAGTTAAAAGGCTTAAACTGTAATTTAAATTTTAACAAGGTCCACATCTGCTAGAAAGTTAAAACAACAAACTGAATGACTTGGCTCTTGACACAATTTATTTTGAATCTATTTACAAGTTTTAAGAGGTTTGTAAGTAGGTTAGTAAGTTAGTTCTATCCTTCAAAAATCCACATGTATACAATAATGGATTTACTCCAAAAAGGGAAAGAATCTATGATTGGGGTCACGTACAACACATGCATGGATACATGTTTGGTTTAGTTATTCCTTCATATTGAGAGATGTTTTCTTTACTCGATGTAAGAGTGAAATCAAGGTACAGAAGGTTGAAGATGAGAACCCCCTGAGGGACCGAAGAAGAGCCGTAAGAGTTTTCACTTGAATTACATACATGCAATGGCAAAGGTATTAAAATAATGAGCTAAAGTTGAGCTTGTTCTTTTATAGTCATGTCAGTCCCTGTTTGTTGTGTAATCATCTACTGAATAATGGATCCTTATTGGCTCCCATGATTACACAGCAAAAAGGGCCGAACTTAAGCTCTCCGGCTACTGACTGTATATAGGAACGTTTCGGTGCAATGCTGTCCAGGGGTAATGGGGTTTGTGTAGTACATTTACTGTATGTGCTGTATGTCTCACACTGTAACTATATATCTGTAGGTCTGTCTGTCTGTATAATTGTCACTGGTTTGTGTTGTATAAATAATGTGAAATTTAATCAGTGCCCTTCTGTGTCTCTTGTTCTTTCCATCTCTTTTTCCATCCATCTTCATTCTCTCTCTCTCTCTCTCTCTCTCTCTGACACTTTCACACATAGACAGAAGCCTCTGTCACACCATGTCTAATCTTTATAGATTGTCATCACAGTAAAGGGGGAACTTAGGGACTTTCCATTAAGAACAACAAAACATTTAGTCATTGTTCCTTCACTTGACTATCTCAATATTCTCTTCTGCCTTTCTGATCTATTCTTAGCAACTTCCTTTTGTTCCTAAGATTAAACAGACTTTAGTGAGTCTTTAATTGTCAACAGCACACACACAATGGTGGCAGAGAAATGTGTCCTCTGCATTTATCCCATCCTTCCGCAGTGGATGGCCTTGTCTTCTTCTTGTCTGTGTCTTAGTTGGGGACCGGACAGGATAATGTTCTGCACGTTTTTAGTTTGGGTCCATGTGGGAGGAGACCCATGTGAGCAAGGTACCAACAGCACCCCAGGTGGGATTCGAACCCAGGAAGTTCTTGCTGTGAGGCAGCAGTGCAAGCACTGTGCCACCATTAATTTCTGTGAATTACATTTTCACAATTACACCACTGACCTTTCTGCTGTTAAAGTTGGAGAATTCTTGAACAAGCCACACTATTGTATTACCGAAAATAATGTAAAGGTTCAATAAATCCTTAAAAATCCATTAAAAGTTACTCTTCCACCAAGCAATATATTTCTTGAACACCAGCTAAACGAAGGGGTTGCCAAGTGACACATACAGTATGTACTAGTATTTTGGATGAAGAAAAATTGTTGCTATTGCTAGCATTTTGCCTTGTTTGTGGCTATTGTTTCTATTATTAAAAGGTTTTCCACAATATTCAGTGATGAATTTTAACAAATTGCTTACAGCAGCTGAGTGATGCTCAGGAATTGTGGGTAGGAAGATCTGTGTCTGCAGTCAAATAGTAAAAAAACAAAACGTCCTAATTCCGCGCATCTAATGCTTGGATGTGTGAGGCAGGAGGGCAGGAGCCCTTTTTTTATATAAATAAAATTCATGACGTAGAGTAGTACCAACAGTCAACTCTATGTCAATATTGGCCTTGCAAGGCTCAGGCTGATTTAAAAATAGCAGATGGCATATTGAGACATTTTCAACCCATGAAATGCCGATTTTTTATAACTTTGGTGTCAATGTCAATATTAACACCAGAATTGGTATGTTTTATCATAGTACAGTCATACAATTTAGTTTACAGCTCAAAAAACACGTTTAAGTGTACAGCACCTCTTTAATGTGTTATGTGCTATCACAAAGCCTGAACAAAAACTGCTCCGAGCAGGTTAGATGTTCATCGTAAGTTACAGTGGTGATACACCCCACTTAAATGTAAGCCACCATCATGATACAGAAAACCTAGGGTTTAGTCTAAAGTTAGCTTGCGAACCCCTTAATCTCGCTTCATAGTACACTCCTCTGATCAACAACACAGATGAGAAAACAAACAACATTGTCATTGACATGTAAACAAAAAAACCCCAGAAAAAATTCAAATTAGGTAACACTGTCCTGTTGATAAGGAGCGCCGAATCCCTCCAGCAGAAGTTCATAGTCAGCAACAGTGTTGTCCAATTACAGCTCAGTGAAATGGGTCTTCAGATAACATGGGTTGTATTCATAACCTATTGTGTTGGTTTCTTAACTCTCAGTCTAAATGCAAGTATAACCAATTAACCAATCAAGTAACTGATTAATCCATTCATCCATTAATCTATGAATAGATCTGTTTTTTGGTCTTTTTCTTTCTAACTCTTTCTGTCTCGTTCTTTTCCTCTGTTTGACTGTCTTGCTGTCTCAGTCTGGAGGCACCAGCTCCAGATCTCTAGCTAGGATCATGACAACTCCAAATGATAAAACCAAGGTGAAAGCAGCAAAGCCAAAGGAGGATAAGGCCAACAAGAAGAAGCAGTCATCCTATTTTTATATATACTGTATGAAAATTAACCTACTCAGTATCCCGCTTGTTACATTTAACCCATTCAACTTGTGAATAGGCAGCATGATTTTGTTGGTAAATGGCATCAATAATGTTAAAGTCAGTGTTATCTCTATAAGAGCACAACAATATATTTATAGTTTACATAATCTTGTCTTTTGAAAAATATACAATGTTGGTATGAATTTGTGCCAATACCATAACCTTTCCCTTGACCGTCAGTCTGTTATGTATCAAACTGCAAAGAGATGAAGAGAATGTTTAACATGGAGTTTCTGTCACCTCTGTTGACACCCTCTGAGATAGTGCTGTAATTTAGCACCACTTCGAATAAACATATTCAAAAAACAGTCACTTGTATTGGTTGGTGTCACCACACCTCTAATATTGTTGCTGCTGGGATGGTCGCATAC
>OMKK01018675.1:1888-20695 GCA_900302305.1 Polymixia japonica
ACGGACGGACTAACACACCCACCCTCTCAGCCTGTGCACACAGTCAGAGAAATGGGTAGACGGACACATACCACATGGTATACACACCAGACGCGGTAGCAAACACAAAATATTTTTTATTAAATGCACTCTTGAATTTCTCTTTTTTTTATAGACTCACGCACGAAATCACAATCTGCTCATTCAGATAAACACCAGGAGGCCTATATATACAAGGACATATTTTAATGTGATTGTTTTAGCAGATAAGGAAGGACCTATGAGTCATCATCTTTAACTCTGTCTGGATGGAATGTCAAGTTATTATAATTTACTCATGGACATGTGTCTACAATTTGTCTGTGTTGTGTATACAGGTACATATTAGTTGTATCAACAATCCTGGTTTAAGATAGTTTGCATTTATTTCTTGTAATTAATTTGTTTAAATTATGGTGCTTTTACACTTTTTTCAGGATGCCACAAAAAAACAAATATTTTGCCCAGTCACTATATGACAAGTAGATTTGAATCTCCCACGAATGCACAACAGTAATACAATCAGCCTCAGAATTGATGATCAGATGTGCCAGACTTGCTCTTAATTATCTTTAGCTTGCTTTCCTTGACCCTTTTTAAAATGCCTAGTTCATCAGAACTACTGAAACAGGTGTGGCTTGTCAATCTCTGATGCATGTGTTACCAAGCGTTGCAAATCCCGCTGTGCTGAGCAGATGTGTCCACTTGATGGACAACTGTGACCTGTCCAGCCCTCTTGAAGTCATGCAGGTGCTGCCACTCCCAACTTGACTAAATGCACTTTTTTCAATTTCTTCCCTATAGCTATAAACTCTGAGTTTAATAAATGACTATGACACTGTTGGTAAATGATCAAAATCACACATCTACTTTTGTTCTCAGAAAGAACAGAACATATTTGTTAAAGATTCAGTAGACTACATGCCTTAGCTTCCCTTTTGAAATTAAATTTAAATTTGTATGCATCTAAAACCCAACTACATAGGCCTTATTTTGCATTACGCAAACTATGTAAGCTTGTGCTTGACGAGCGACGTCTTTTAGGTTTACTGTGTAAAAGTACCGACAGTGCCTCATACTGATACCTGCTGTGAGGCATTCACTGGGGAAATTAAACACATGAGTATTTGTTCTGTCTACTGTTCTGTCTACTAAATAATTTTCTACAACTTCTCAAATAATAGTCGATGTTGAAACACCTGTACTTCTAGAGTTTGTATTTCAGGGCCCAGTTAATCGCCTGTTTCACAGACTCAAATTAACTTGTGCTTTGATTCTCAGGTCACCTTTGGCCTGGCTGACCTTGTTCGGTTCTCATAAGTGCCATCGTCTTCGAGTTGTTTGTTGATCTTGGCATTACAGACATTACTTTACAGAGACAGTTGCAAAGTTCTTGCGATTTGTTTTAAAGATTTACCTTAATTTCTTATAGTAATTATAGACTTAGTCTTTTTTGTTTGCTTAAATGCCATTTTCTGCTCCCTTACATTCATTTATACTTAGGCCAGTGTTCCAACACTGTGTTATACACATTTCAGACTCTTCACTGATTTGGGCTTCAGACTGAAATCCCCTTCCTTTCGGTGACCATTTCATTGAAATTTACAAGATTTACATTTTCACATTTTTTAATCCAATTCACTTATGATTATCTGCTGATACTGTATAAGTACTTTGTATCATATAAATAAATATTATAGTGTTTTATAGACACTATAGACAAACATTTTATATATACACCCACCTCCCTGATGGATTTCCATACTTTGGACCCTAACTGTTGTCCTTTCTTTCCAGTCAAACAATTGGCATTTCTTTTCAGTTGCTCCAGAAATTTCGGACTCAAGATCCAATGATTTGCTTTTGTCGCATTCTAACTTGAGATGCAAGTAATTCAAATAAGTTCTAGCAACATTTTGAGGCAGTTCGGGCTAAAACTGGTGCCAACTATCTCTCGTAGGACTATAAGATGCTGTCCTACATCTGCTCGCATGTCTTCATCTTTCTTTCTAACTTTGGCCTACAACTAACTTCTCTACTTTTCTTATGGGTATCTTATACACCTTTAGTGACCACATCAGTCTGAGCTAAAAACACCACAACTTGAGCTTGCCTGGTAAAATTGACCTCTTTATGCACTTTAAACTTATCATATTTAGTTTTATCCCCTGAATCTTCATTTTGTCAGGTTACACCATCTTCTGAAACTTTTGACAGTCTTCTTCAATACTATTAGAACTACATCTTTATCAATGACATTGTGTTCATGACAATAGAGATTCTTGATTTCAACCCAGTTTGATGCCCTAATAATTACCTCCATTGACATAGTGAATGCTAGAAGAGAGATTATGAACCCTGCATGATACCACCTTCCAGGCTCTGCCATGTCATGGTCAATTCCAGTGCTGTGACAAATTTGTATGTCTTGGAAATACACTTTAACCAGATTTTTTATGACATTTGGCAAATGGAAGGCTATCCACAGAAGGTTGTGTGGTACTGAGCCAAATGTATTTTTTCAGATCTAAAAATATAGCGGTGAGATCTGTTTTGTTGTATGGCTGATTAAAGTTGTTGCCAAATCATGCCTGTGTTCTCTAAATACCCCAAAAACCCTGGTATTCCTGCTATTTGCTTTGATGTTTCAATCATCTAGTTCCTTTCTAAGTAGTTGAGCTGTGTTATCACATTAAAGAACATCTTTCTTTCTGCATTGTGGAGGCATAAGGGTAATTGACTTGATTTCTGAAGACTCTTTTGGAATTGGATGTTCCTTCTGCTCTGCACCATGATCTGGGAATTATTTGCTTCTCTAAATACTATAATGACCTCATATAAAAAGAGACATCTAGTGGGCCTTTGTATACCTGACAGGACACATCCTTTCACCCTGGAGCTGACAATGCTTTTGCACATCTTTCTGCATTTTCTATCTCTTTCCATTTTGGTGTGTCCTTGCTCTTCAACATTTACATTTTGGCATTTAGCTGATGCTCTCATGCAGAGCATCTTACAATAGGTGCAAATAAGTAGAGCAGGCAGACATACTATTTGTATTTCATCCATCATCACTAGTAACGTTAGCCTAATAATAGAGTGCCATGAACATCAAGGCAGTGATAAGAACAAGTAGCCTAGTAGTAGAACATGCTAGACTAGAGAGTGCTAGTGCTAAATAATTCAAAGAGTGCTACTAACAGTTGCCAAAGTACGGAGCCCCTTAAAACCGAGAGCACGGATTGGATGGATTGATAAACCAATCGCATGGATTGGAAACAGAGTACAGATTAGACGGATTTCTAAACTGAGAGCACGGATTAGATGGATTGATCAACTTTTTTTTTTTTTTCTTAACCTGACCACTAAACAATATGAAAGGGTTACATTTTTTTCCCCAAACGGTGGGATATCTGTATCTGCATTTCTGTTATCAAGCACTTTTTTCTTGCTGTATTTTAGGGCCCTTCAAGGTTATTACTGTCTATAATCCATAAGGGCAAACCTAGATCTTCTTTTCCCCCACTATTGTGCTGCTAATGGTAATGTGCTTCCCCTTCGTATAGTCATGTCCATGCCAAAGTCTGTTGCCATGCTATCTGTCTGAGTCATCTTTCCCCCTGCTCTTGCAGACTGTCTTTTCTTGGCTTTAGTGGAACATGCTAAGCCAGCCTTGGATACTGTTTCCGTAGGTTGCTAGCCCATGACAGCCACATTGGGGTCTTTTCCCTCCTCCTGTCAGTCTTTCCAATCTATTACATGGTCATTCCCTAATTGTCAGTTGCAGCGTTGAAGTCCTGCTCTCCTAGTCCTAGTCGTTTTTTCTTGCTGGTTTGTTAGAAAAAATACTCACCGAATGGAAGCAAAGAGCGATGACGTTGGTTATTTGAACCGGACGGTTTTATTTGATGTGGGAAGTACCTTTACAGCTGTCTGTCTAGGCTAGCCATGTCAGAACATGAAACATTGCATGTCATGTCACGTGGGTTTTTGGCTTGGCTTAGAAAATGTAATTTTCCGCAGCACCAGGATGCATGTATCGGCTCAAAAATGTAAAAAAAAATCAATGGTGGGCCTTTAAGTGTTACTGTGTCTAAAAACGGAGGACACGTGGGGTCCACTGGTTAAGGTTTTGGGGTGAACGCACACATCACGGATAGCTCCAATACTGAATCCAATTATAGATACCTCCATATTTCAACTTTCCATCTTAACCTGAACAGTTTCTCACCGATTTCCTTATCTCTAAGGGTTTTGCATTTTTCAATGCATGTTTGCATGTACCAAGACTATTCACAGAAAAACTACAGTAGAATTCCCTCATCCATGCACAGCTACAGACGTTGATGGAAACAGTTACTCCTAAACTTACTGGAGCCCCGAGTCAACCCAACTCAAGCAAATTCATTCATAAGATGATGGAAAAGTAGTAAGTCCAGGCAAACCTCCAAGCCTTTTGAAGGTACATTTGGTAGGCATGGCTGGCCAGAGAACAACCGGGCCGATCGCATCAGTACCTTCCAGCATGAGTACCTTGACTGCCCTCCAGAACATACTACCCCAGCCTGGAAAAAGGAATTCTGACCAGGCCTGGGTACAGTCTACATGCCCAAACACAAAGGTTCCATGACTGATAATATAATCTGGAAAGGTCAGAGCACAGATATGTAACCTGAGTTGACCTTTGAGTCAGGTGATCGGATTGTGTTGGAAAGAGTGGATATGGACAAGTTCATCTTAACTATACCTTGTGATGCCTAGAAAAAAAGTGAGTCATGGGAACCCAGCTTGAGTTGATAACGTTATTGGTATTGTTAAAAGTGATGTAGTCACAGTGTAAGTTCTTACATTTAGAAAGACTGTCCCGCCAGAGACCATTATCTTGACCAATATGATTTAAAAAAAGAAAAAAAAAAAAAAAAATGAATGAAGGAACTGTGGTGTATGGTAAGAGAAAACAAGTGTTAAGCCAAGTAAGCCCAAAGGCGAGTTTTAGAAGGGATGCACAGCCAGGGAGAGGTCGAGCCAGGGAGAGGTCGAGCCAGGGAGAGGTCCAGCTAGAGAGAGGTCCAGCCAGGGAGAGGTCGAGCCAGGAAGAGGTCCAGCCAGGGAGATGTCCAGCCAGGGATAGCTACAGCCAGGGAGAGGTCCAGCCAGGGAGAGGTCCAGCCAGAGGAAAAAGTGCTGGCGCTAGTACCCACAACAGGTTAGAGGATTTTTGGGCCGCCTGGTAAGAATCTTGTAGCGTAGGTGAAAAGATCTACACAAACCACATGTTTTTTTTGTCTTGTGCTAATAAGCTGTAATCTTAACTGCTCACGGCAAAAAAGCGCCTAACCTATTGGTAATAACTCTTCAGAGTAGTGATTTAGTGGACTCTTACGCTGTTCTTTGAACTCTCTCCGCCTCTCTCTGTCTGATTTAGGATGGCCCATGTTCTGCAGTTTGATGAGCAAACCAGAAAAGTCAAGGATGCCAACATGCAGGATGAGGACACTTTCGAGATCTACGATCCACGCAACCCTGTCAATAAACGGCGGAGAGAGGAGAGCAAGAAGATCATGAAGGAGAAGAAGGCCAAGAGGTGAGGACACAAGGTCAAAGGTGAGGTCATGCCCAGCCATGTGCCTGGACAACTGGTCATTCAGCATCCCACCTCTCCACTTTCCCACCACTTCAAACCAGTCATCCCTCTTTGGTGAACAAACTGCTGTCTTCAACATCTGGATCAAGGATGCCGGCCTGAGTGCATACCATCCCTGTTATCTGGAATGGAAAGGCTTCTAAACTTGTGACAATTGTGCCTATGCAACACAGTTGTCCTGGTTACCGTTATGATTATGGTTATATTTGCAGTTATCTTTTGTTTTGCTTTTTATATAGGTGTTTGATTCATTTTCATTCTCTCTGTACCCTGTTTCTTGTATGTATGTATTATGATTTTCCTTAAAAAAAACAAAAAAAAAAACAGGGTGTAACTACAGTTTCATTTGAAACTACTGAATGATGTTACACAGAAGTAAAATAATAAAAAAAAAAATGCGGTCTATAAAAGATTGTATTGCCTAAGTTTGTAAGACCTGTTTCATAAAACGTGTCTAAATACGCTACACAGTGTGCACATCCATCTAATGAGTAGCTTCAGAGGTGAGCAACAGTGAATAGAAGAAGAATAGTGGCAGAACCAGCTGATAAACCAGCAGCACTGCAGACACAACCGGAGGCTGTGCTTAGAGTTGTAGTCGAGACCACCTAAAGCGAGACCAAGTCGAGACCAAGACCGGAGCTTATCAACTCCGATTCAAGACCGAGACCAAGTCAAGGCCGAGACCGAGGGGGGTCGAGACAAGTCAAGGCCGAGATCAGAGCTTATCAAGTCCGAGTCAAGACCAAGACCGAGGGGGGTCGAGACCCAGTCGAGACCGAGACCAGAGCAATGCGAGTCCAATTCAAGACCGTGACTGTAATGAATGTGCCACTTTTCTGTCTTTCTTGATGCGCAGGACCTGGGAGGATTGGCTGTTATAGTTAAAGTACAAATTAAAGTCACAAATGAAAGAAAACTCTGACGATGCATATGAAGGTAATAAAGGTGACACTCCAGTTGTCAACACTGAGTAAAAATGACACTGGAGTCAACACTGAGTAAAAATGACACTGGAGTCAACACTGAGTAAAAATGACACTGGAGTCAACACTGAGTAAAAATGACACTGGAGTCAACACTGAGTAAAAATGACACTGGAGTCAACACTGAGTAAAAATGACACTGGAGTCAACACTGAGTAAAAATGCAGTCAATTCCGAGACAACTGAGAACTCAAGACCGGACTTGAGACTGATACCGCACTTGAGTACTACAACCCTAGCTGTACTGTATGACTATATATGACCGGTCTCATAAAATGACCTCTCCAACAGATGTTTTTAGAAGAGATATTTAACCCACATTAATCCAATGATTCCATCTGAGTTGCCCACTGCCCCATCTCCTTCTCTGATCCAACTCGTGTCAGTTAAAAACAAAGTTTTAGCTACAGATATAAGTTAGTCTCGCCCAGTCTTCGCCGCACCAGTTTCACCTGATTGATGCAAAGTACACAAATGACACTGAGGTAAAAAGTGATGACTTACTGTTTTTTTCTACAGTATGTGTCATACTGTCCTGCTTGGGGCACCGTTAGAGATGTCTAGGCTTGTAAAAAGGTACTATTTAAAACAAAGCCTTTACCTTACGGTAGTGGTTTTCGGTAAATGATCTACCACTACCATGTGTGTGACCAGGAGCTGTATTTGGCCAGCACACTGTATTTTACTGCTCTTCTGGGATCATTCTTAAGTTTTCATATGGAACAGGAAGGAGAGTTAATGTTACACCATGAGCCCGACTTGGCCCAGGCTCCCACAAATCTAAAACAGGTGATACAGTAATCTAACTGCCTATATGCCCCTCTAGGTCTAGGTCATGTTAGAATGTGCCACCAATGTATCATGAAGCGAAATGTCTTGACATTTTAAAGATAATTTTGTCAGATACCTGTTTTAATCAAGATGCATCTATAGTTTTATTAACAAATCTGAGAAGATTATGGCTTTAGCAAGGACATCCCTGGCTACCTAAATCAGAAGTGGATGTTTCCTGTTGTGGGGGGGTTGGTAGGATCAGAGAGGGAGACAAGACAATGTCAGTCCTCTCCAGCACCACCAGGAGAATACTTAACATTCCCCAGCCTGACTGTGCCCAGCTCAAAGCAGGAAATACCACTCTTTGCTGCTGGTCACGTGACTGTTAGTGATGAGATGGAATGGTAATAGCATTATCATGCTATTCTACCACCACTATCTCCCTCTGCCCTTCTGGATGAGGGTTAAATATAGCCAACTAATCCTTCCCATCTCTTAAAAATACAGCACACTCAGACCTCTCTTCTTGTGTCAGGGCTGTTTCCAGCCTTTGGGAATCTTCTTTCCATGGCCAGTTCCCCTGGGTGAGTTGGAGGGAATATGTGGGATGACAGCTTGGTAAAGTAGCATGTGTTCATCAAAGGCATATTAATGAGTTTTGAGGATGGGGGATCAAAGAGAAGATGCATCAGACAGGAGATGGCATATTTTCATGGTTAATGGTTGGTCATTCGTGGAAGCCCAAGGACAGAGCTTAGTGTTCATTTGTCTTTCATGAAGGTGCTCTCAGTGCTTACACGCTATTGGTCTGTATCTTTGTATTCTAATGGTCTGATTAGATCAACCAAACCAGGGCTGAAGGGTCCTTTTAATAGGGTTAACCTGGATACATTTCCTCGTGTCACAGATCATATTTCACTGTTACTTTATGGGATTTATTTTTTCATTGGCCAGGTTTTTCTCTTCTTCCTTATACCCCTCCCTTCCCCTTTCCCTCTATTTACAATATTATTCAAAATGTGCCTCTTGGATTACAGCAGAGCAAAGTGAGCATGCATCTTTGGTAAGGCACCGTGAGAAGGCGAAGTATTAGAGAACTGTCTTGGGTTGGCAGCGCTGCTGACCTCTGTTCTGTCCGTGGTCCTGAGTCTGGCTACTCAGAGACACCATATGTGTCACTGCAGGGGAACATGTCAGGGCCAGGGAGGTGCCAGCCATGATGAGAAGGATGTGGATTGCAAAACATAGCAATACTCCATTTTTGAAGGGGGGGGGGGTATTGGACCATTAGAAGAAAAAAAAAATTAATTTCCCTTGGTCCTGCCAAATGTTGGGTCCAAGCGAGGCCTGCACATGAAACTCCTAGTATCAGAGGAATTGGACGAGACTGATCAGGAATGAATACTATTTCCCAGAAATTGAAGGCATAGAAGGAAGCTAGTCAAAACAATAAATTAAGTCCAAGACTACAACCAAGACCAAGGTTAAATTCAAAAAAGCAAACCTCAGAAATATTTTACCTCAGACTGAATGAACATTTTGCATTAAATTACATGCAGGATGGTTGTTATCTAACCTCCTTGTTGGACTTTGTAAAAATATTTCCATTTAAGGTCTGGATGGATTTATTCCATATTTTGAGAGATGACTGTGAAATGAGTGGTATTGTAGGTAAGTATAATATTGAATTCTGGTGTCCGCATAATAAGACCTGTTTGGGTCATATTGTGGCTTGGCTCTTTCACTCTAATATCAAAACTAACACCAACCAAATATGGTTACTACTACTCACTACCTCCTATTTTGTTTATGTTCGCTTTTACTTTTTAATCTAACCTATCTGACAAACTGACTCATTTCATATGTAGGTATTTGATGTAGGTATTTCTTGTCAGTGCTGCATTCATTTATTTTTTGTTATTATTCTGCAAAATAGGTCTGTCAGCTGTAAAGGTACAAGATTAGAAGTATGCACATCCAGCATGCTTCACATCAGGTACTTTATTTAAAAAACATAGACACACTGGGTTCAAGCTCCAAAACTTCATTAAATGAATGTTTTGAACAATGTTTGTTTGTGAAGACATGGCTTTAATAACTCTTTGGGATCTTCGATCCACTGGGTGGATGTTTCTTTCCCCCATATCAGCTTTTACTAACTCATGTGTTAAGAAAGAGTTTTCACCTGTTCAGCCAGCTGGCCTCACTCATGATATTGGCCTTGTAAGATATCTCCCGTGGGCACTAGTCTCATTTAACCTCTATCTACTCTTCCAGGTGACCTCTGTTTAGACCCCAGAGTCTGATTCTGCTGTAGGTGAATGTTCCCTCTCCTTGATCTCTTTTTTGTGATCTGATAAAAAAGGAATAGACGTCATAAGAAGTCCAAGTCTTAGAATTAGGTAGTAAACTGGCTTTCACCTATCCTGGTATACCCTGCTGCGTAGACTCCCTTGTGTTTTACAACAAAACCTTCTTGCTGTCTCATTAGAGGTCTGAGTTAAATTACTTTTTGAAATCTGTCCAGTTGTCTGTATGTGATGACTAATTTTATTTTGCATAATGAAAGCAATTAGATTGTCTAAGATGTTGAAAACCCACCCATCCTGCTTTCCTGGCAGGCTAATCTAAATGCTCAAATTACCTTAGAGGATACAAATTAATAATTGTCCCAGGTCTGTCTGAGACAATGTTTCCCCCTCACGCCACCAACCCCTCACTCCTGGAAGTCAAATGAAGTGTGGAGAGAGGTCTGGACATGTGAGACGAGAGCATTTAAACAAGCCTCAAACGCTGAGACGCACTCTTTCAACTCTCCTAATTTGTATTTTACCTTGACTGTCCTGCAGTAGATGTATACCCTACAATGTACCTTCACCTTTCTTTTAGTTTGTAAATCAACAAGTTCCTCAAACTAAAATGCAAATGTAGCTTGTACAAAATGTTTACTGCTATTTAGAGTGCAAAGGGCATGTAGTTGGAGCCATATTTCTGCTACTGACTGACTGACCAATGACCTCCTCCTACCTTCCAATACAGTGCAGTCCAGGGCAGTATCTGAGGTATGTAAGCTCTGCTTACTGCCTCTTTTTGACTGCCGGAACGTTATGTGTGCGAGCTGCATCGCTCACAGGTTCTACAAGTGTTTCCATTAACAACAGAGTAGATCTGCGTAGAGTTCTCAGAACTACATTTGCAGCTCATTTGGTGCTACAAAACCAGGAAGTACCAGTACCAGGAACCCTCAGGCGGAGTTAGCAGCAAATGCATTGCCACATCCGTAAGCAAAACAACCGCCATTTTTAAAAATAGATGGAAACGACCTCATCTGTATTTGGGGTTGAAGAAGCTGTTCAGCGGGAGCTTGAGTCTGTGTTTACCACTTTGTTGTTTACAGTGCATATCTGCACATGCAAAATGATTTCCCAACTTTCGTGGTTCTTGAAGTACAGTGGAAATAGAAACAAGAACCCATCTCAGAATTTACAGAGATTCTAATAGGTTCCTTTTATGGAAAGTTCCTGAACTTTTTTGGTTATGGAAAAACGCCAATAGTGGTCAAAGCCCCAGGCAAAGAAAGTAAAAGAGATGGATGGACAGGAAACAAGTGGCTCATTCTCAGCTATTAGGTACCAGAAAACAAGCCTTTGTTTCTAAGCAGGCCTTTCTGCTTTTATATATTCATCATGTTCATTGGGTCAGGCTTTATCCTGTCATTCTGTACTGATGTAGCCAGACTGATCTTCCTCAAAAAACTGATCATTAATCTGACAAGCAGTGCCATCACTGTAATGTCTGTACTTGGTATGTGTGGTATGGATATTAATGAATCCCTTAAAAAGACCCTTCATTTTGATATCTGATGCATTTAACTCCATACTATTCTGTGACTGTGTTGCATTCACGCCTAGAAAACAAGGAAATTCTTTCAAAGGACCCGCACTTGAGTGACGATCGAATAGCAGATGATTTTACCAGCGCTCCTGCCTGCCCGTGTGTGCTGTATGTCATTATTGTGCAAATGAAAGTTGTCTTTTTTTAAACCACGAGTCGGATATTCTATCCTAAGTAGAATTGATTATGGAATGATTCATTAATTCATAAAATGATAATGAAAGTTTATTTATACATTATGTAAAAACTAACAAGCATAGCACAAGATAGCTGACTTATTTCTCCATAAAATGATTTGTTACTCCCAAATGTTTTTTTAAGTCTTTAAATCAGTTTGATTTATAATACATGCCATGGTCTCATTCACTTTGGAATATGTACAACCATTTATACACTCACAAATGTCAAGCTACTAAAACAGTAGAGCTTGTTAAAAGCCTTACATTATATCAAACTTTAAAGTGGCAATCTTGAAGACCTCCGAAGATTTTCATTTAGGCCTTGTCCACACTAATATAGATATTTTTCTAAATGGATATTTTCCCCTCCATTTAAAAAAAAAAATTTCTGTCCACACGACCTTCCAAAATATTTCTGTACACACAAAAACACAAAACACAAAAACGACTACAAACGCTCAAACAAGCATGCCGGGCCAGTAGGTGGCGATAAAGTCTACATCAACGATACGTCAAATACCAGAGAAGAACATTCTGAGCACGTGGTAGTGACTTAAAAACAATAGTAGCTAATTAGTTATTTATTTATAGTTATTTGACATCTGTTTCTTCACCTTTAATTAACTAACTGGTATATATCGGCCATTGTTGTTGTTTCAGGTGCATGTTCATTAAATAAAGCAACAATGGATATGCGCTAATTGAAGTGTGATGTCATCGTTTCCCAAACGCTCCATGTCCACATGGATACACAGAAACTTTTTAGAAGGTGTTTTAAAAAAATCTCAGTTTTAGTGACCTAAAACGCCATATACATGTGGATGAGAGGCCAAAACATAGAGGAAAATGTTCATTAGTGTGGACAAGGCCTTAAATAAATGTCTGTTAAGTCACTATCTATCACCGAATAAGGTAACAAAATGGTGATTGAGCCTATGGCCCACTGATGGAAGCCCTTGCATTTGCAGTATGATGAGTATTAAAAACCGGGTGTCTGTGGCGACTTTCCTGCCACGCATTCCAATCACAAGCTGCGCAGTTAGTGATGTGAAGCAGCATACTGTTTTTTCTGGTCTCTGCTAGCGTTGCTAGTAAACGGTACTTTGGCCGAACAAACAAAGAAAAGATCAATGACTACTGAAGACTTCAAAAACAAGTGCAAATCCACAGATAAGGAAACAAATTCGACGTCATACAGGCGACACTGTTTGGATCTCTGGGAAGTGAGGTCCAAAAACACACCTGCAGTTACTGCTTTTCGCCATAGGTGCCGTCAAAGAGAATGGAGAAGGGAGATCTTCGAGATTGCCACTTTAAAGGGTGATGTTCTCCAACCTTTCCAGTATTATACTGGGAGATTCACCTTTCCCCTTTTTAGAGTGAAGCAGACCTGTGGCCTCATTTATAAAACAATGCATAGGATCCATACTAAAAGTGTAAGTACACACAAACGCTGAAAATGGCGTGTGCCAAAAAAAATTGAGAAACCGTGTGTATCCGCACCTGTACGCATTTCTCGTTTTATAAATCCCCATCAACTCCTAAATTTGCGCACGTGAACGCACCTCAACGTCCACTCTGGTAACACCCACAATTATATACACATATATGGGCAAAAAACGCCCTTTATGAATATTTATATGCATATAAATGTGCTGATCACGCTTCCCTCTGTGAGAAAATGGACAATTACACAGAGTCATTGCACCCCTTTTATAACCCCGTGACAATCAATTAATCAGTCAGTCAACCTGTCAAATGACTTTAACAGCTTGAATTCATGGCAGTTAACTGGGACACGCAATGATTGAATGAATGAATTATTATGAGCCCATAATAAAAGTTGATTTCAAATAGGGAGATACTTTTTGGGCAAACTAGACGGCATTTAGATTAAAACAACAAATAAAATTATTATGGCCTGGATGTTCCTCTGGGATTTTATCCTGTTAGAAGTCTGTGTAGTTTGATATGGAGCATAGAGAATTTATTTGAAGCGGCAATCAAAAAGTTTACGCCTGATTTCACTGCTGTAGCCTCCTGACGGCAGGGTAAGACGGCATGGGTGAAAGGATGCGTAGAAATACGCGCATTTTTCTATAAATCCCAACGTTTGCTGTGAAAGATGCGTACGTACATTTCAGCCCCGTTTACGCCACTTCTTTGTGCATAGCAACCTTTATAAATGAGGCCCCAGGACTGTGAATTAGAAGAAAAATAGTATTATAGTGTAACTGAGTAGAATGTAACAACCCGTATAGCTTCCGGTACTGCGAGCAAAGCTCCGTTATCATTTGTTCTCATTAGCTTGCTTTCATTTATTAGTTGTCAGCAATTAGTGCAGAAGAGGCTAAATCACTGCATAATTTATTCTTGATGGCTTTTACAGGGGTCTTGCCAGGAGATTTCCTTAATTGGTGGGTCTCACTGTGCGCTCTCAGTTCACGGTATGATGAAGTTAGAGACCGCCATCCACCCAACGCAGGGACACAACACACACTCACACAATCTTATTCAACCCCGTCCACACTCAAGCATTTGCTCTTGGCTTTACTCCATCAGCCTAAGTGATTGGCTATTGATTTCCCTGTACACTTAATCTACTTACCTGCTGTCTTCCCATTCTACCTGATGACAGAGGACACTATGGTAATGGGGCAGCATTCCCTGAAGGTGACCCAGCTACCTGCCTGGCAAACCGCTAGATCAGACCGCGTGAACCCGAGGCACAGGCCAAACGCAAGACTAATCAGGGAGCCTGGTTATCGGTGAAGTCGGCCATAAAGAAGCACTCACGTGTTCGAATGTGCCGTTCAGCGCGCTCTGTCCTCGGCTATGATATCTTTATGCACAGTGGCTTGTTTGGTTCCACGTTTAAAGCTAACGAGGGGAGTGATCTATGATGAGAAAAAAAATGTAGTAGTATCTCTGGTATCTCCGGACACTGGGAAGAAATCGGCTCATCGATGTGGCTGCGCCACATGGCTGAAGGATTTCTTTTCATCTTTTTGGAGGTGTGAAGGAAAAAACACCTTGTGAGATGTGGTGGATGTTGCCCTCTCCTCTGCGGCCTTCAGGGCTTTGATCTTCTCCACAGCAGCTCAATCTGGGCCTCAGCTGTGGGAAAGCGCAGTGGAGCTTAACAGGGCAGAGCCCAGCTGATAACAGGTGCTGGAGCCGTGACCTTCCCATCCCAGGCCAGCATTCCTGCCTGTCAGACCCCTTGGGTCCGTGCATGCCTCGTCTCCAGCCACACCGTCTGGAGATGTTTGCCCTGCTGCACTTCGCTCAAATGGAAGAGCGTCGGAAACACTTCAAGCACTCATCGATGACACCCTAGTACAACAGAAGCTTTGATTGGGGAAGATAAACCTCCGGAAAGCATGTTGTTTGTCACTGTGTTAATCCTCACACCCCTTAGGTGGAGGGAAAATACACAAAACAGCCTGGAACATCAAAGGTTTCCTGGGTGGAGAACGGAGTTATTTAGAGTCCACAGCCATGTCCTCATGCAGCCCAGTGGAGCAGATGTCCAGCTTCTAGTGGATCTTAGTGCACTGACCCAAGTCTCTGGGGTTTCAAACTCAAAGGTGAGGCTGATGATAACCAGCTCAGGTTGTACAGTGTTTAACAGTGGCACCATAATTCCCACACATATGCTCTTGAAAACTTTGATGCAGTTTAATTTTTTTTTAGGAATTTTAATATTCCTTAAAAAAAAACAAAAAAACGCGTGTGCATTTGTTTGTGTACGATTATGCACGTGTTTGTGTGTACGCGCCCACGTGGATATTGCCAACCTACCTCAGCCCTCTGCTGACTAAAGTTCTCACAGTATTGAACAGCTTCGTTTTGCACATGGCTTGTGAGGGATATTTTATCACTGATAAACAACAGCAATGGCTTCAATCACCATCACCAGATTTGTCTCCATTTAAAGAGCAAAATCCTGGGTGTAGAGCAGTAATCTGGTCCCCGTCCTCTCCACACCTCTTATCGCAAGCGGTTGGTGATCTTCAGCTCTCAGCGATCCAGTGTACTGGGAAATCACTTCATCACTTATTCTGACTAATATCAGGAATGTCAGGAAAACTAATATTATTCCCTTGACTGGTATCAGGGCAGCTAAAGTTAATCAACTGGATGAATAAAGTAAAATAGCAACCATATACAACAATGATTTTATGCAAGTAATCATGCTTTGCTGTAATGCCTTACGATGTACGACGCATCCCGATACCCATGAGAGTCCCGAGAGCACGTATAGTAAAAGAGGCTCTTGGGGAAAGATAAATAAACATCTAAAATGGTGTGTGTGACAAATCAAGTACTACCTTGAAACAGCCTTTAATTCGACTGCCTCATCAGCCAGACAGCCAGCTCGGGGGGGACAGGTCATGTGCCGTTGCGGATTCCCTCGGCCTGAACTGCGTCAAGGTTTTTTTTTTTCATTTCTCGGTCAGCCCTGCAGTGTAGGGCTAATGTAATCACAGACCCCTGCAGACCGCCAGCCCGGGAGACAGAAGCTGGGCCAGACGTACAGGTATTCTAAACTGGTTACATTAGACCAAACAGGCCATCTGTCTCCCTCTGTAATTGGAGACCCTGGATTAGAAAGAGAGGGTGGTGTATCCCAGCTAAGTGGGCTAGTTACTGTTTATTTGGAATTAATTACCAAGGAGAGTGGAAACCTCACAAGTCCCTAAGAGTGAATGCAGACACTTGAGGCCAGGAAGAGAGTATAGAGAATTCTATACCAATGCTGTGGCAACAGAGATTGAACAATTAAAAGGGGGAAGTTTGGCATTGTTCACTCTTAAGTGTTTTATACTTCTGCGGAGTTGCTGCAACGTGCGCCAAGTTTGCAGACCAGGTCAACCAGGTTGCGGAGGAGATGTTGCGCACCTCAAAGATTTAACTGTGCGTAACTGTGCACACTGCATAGAGGCGATGACTGGTTGACTGGCGAAGTGACGCGGGATTTCGCGCCAAAGGTCACTCATATAGTTCACTTCCTGTTGTGAATTTGTATCTTTCCATCACGTAAGCGGCCATTCTCTCTCGGATACCGGCACGGGTCAATCAAGGACCGACACAACAACATCGGAAAACCTCCTTGGTTTGCTTTTATCAAGATAGAATTTATGAGCCTTGTTCAATACATCGCCATCTATGTCCGGAAATATAATCACGTTGCTTGTGCAGTCATGTGTGCAGCATGCTGCTCAAGTATAAATGCTCTGCCTGTTCTCCAGTGTCACATTTGCAGAGTTAGTATAAAATAGCCTTTAGAATCAGACTGTAGTCCACAGTTGCGCGTTTCAGCTTTTTATTAATGTCCTAACCCCTGCTGCTATAAATCGATTCCATAGTCACCACCATATATTTTTGAAGAATATGGCAAATGTTCAAACCTTCAAGCTCCTCCAAAAAAAGTGACATATCCAAGCTGCCATGGTTTTGCTGGTGTGTGATGTTCAACTTTCTATTTCTGTTTGGAGAACAACTTGAGGGGAGAGCAGGAAGTAAAATTGGCCGGAGGACGGCTTCAAGTTTCCCACTTATTACTTACACACCTGTTTGAATCACACATTTTGAATTCTCCAATGCAGATGTATACGTGTTAGTTAAGAAGAACAAAGGTCTGTACTGTGGAAACGTTGCTGCTCTTCCTGGGTCTGCGCTGTCAGAAAAAAAAAGGCACATTGTTGTACCGGTTGTCACTCGGGCTGTCCCTTTTTTTCTGAAAGTGTGGATTGGCCACTCTACTCACTCCAGCAAGTGAATAGATGCACTTATTCAGTGGTGGTAACAGGTATCCTGGTACATTGCCCTTAGCTGCTTTAACCCTCTGGGTGCTTTCCAAGAGTTAAGTGGAAGGACTGGAGTATATAACAACCCGTGAGAAAAGAGCGTACAAACACCTTTTAATCCTTAGTATCTATTGTGATATTATGCCCTTATAGGACCACTACAAGCCTGATTATAGTGTTTTGACATGCAGGGAAGAAATGAGCCCATCAACACCAAGTCTCTTAGAAGCTGCTCTTTTTATTGTATCTACTTTAAAAAAAAAGTTGGTGGCCATATTTCACTGCACTTTTTCACTATGCTAAATTTCAGTTTGCATGCAGTGAAAGAAATGTACGACAAGTGACACAACGCAATAAATTACCATATAATTTACATTTGAAAAAAATTAGTAACAGTGTACCAACATTAATACTGAATATAAAATATACGCAACTAATCACATGATGCTTCTCATTTCTGTCTTGCACTTTAGGTACAGGTATAAGCAATGTGACATTCAAACATCCAAGTTCACAGCAATGAGTACCAGTTTGATTGAGTATTTCCTTTTCCGGAGGCTCCTTATCCCACAGCCAGTAGAATACTCCAAGCTTCAGGATTTACATAGAAACAAGTCGTGAAGCCCAGCATTTTGAGTTCAATACATTTCAAATGCTTCTCAGCATCCACTGTCCTTTCCCGTGGTTTTGATAACCAATGAAATCCGCCTAAGATTGTTACTGAAGGTGGCTACAAAACCGTAGCAGCAGCAAAATAGAAATTAGCATAGTTAACATTTCCAATATGACCCTTGCAAACTCCTAAAATGTCTCTCCCATGCTTCAAGGGATTACACAGTCCTTCCTCCATAGCAAGTGTGTGATGTAGACGTTTCAGGTGGAGGTGTTCCCCTTCACAACCCCGAAGCCGGCACCAATGTCACTTGGGTATAGGGACCATCAGTTATTTGACACCACAAGACAGAATACAACTGGGTGAATGTCCTTTTTGTTGGTAGCAAATAAACAAATAAACTGTAACAATGAAAATTCCCAGTGTGAGGTAAAACAGATACAAACAAAAAAAAAAATCAAACACATGACCAGCATTAACCAACAGAGATATTGATAAAGATATTATTTCATATTGTTTAGATCCAGCCTTACTTCATGCTCACTGGAATGGAGGCGGTTGGAACCAACCACTTGATAGCACCAGAAGCCTGGAAAGGCCGCACCCTTGGAGGAGAACAGGAGGAAAGGAGGAGGTAAACATAGTACTCTGTGGGAATTCAAAAACAAAGGAGGAAAAAGCACCATTGAGTGTTGTGTTGTGTTGCTGTTCACGTCCCTCGTGAGAGGGAGAGAGGAGAGGAGAGAGAAGGGAAAAGAGGCTCAGAGGGTAACTCTATCTGGGGGTAGTCTGCAGACCGGATCTGCGTGGTCTGGCAAAATATCCGCATTGACTGTGAGGTGTGTGTGTGTGTGTGTGTGTGTGTGTGTGTGTGTGTGTGTGTGGT
>OMKK01018761.1:1455-14061 GCA_900302305.1 Polymixia japonica
ATATATATATATATCAGCAGTATAACCTGATCTGTTCTGCCGAGCCCCCCGAGGTGGCGTTGGTGATGGCCCAGGCTGCCTCCTTCCGTGTGCGGAACTCCGCCACCTGCAGGATTGTGATTAGAGGAGGGAGCAGTCCTGCATCTATCACCATCTACCAAGAAGAAGAGAGACCGTCAAAATGTAGGAACGCCATGTTCATGTCCACTTAACAAAAATCCACGGGTAAACAGTCTGCAGACGAAGTTTCAGCATGCCTCGCACACACACCTGTATCTGTGCCCTGTTCCCTGCAGTAATGTTAGAGATGGTCCAGCACGCTTCCTTCTTGATGGACTCCTTGGGGCTGCTGAGAAGATGGAGCAGGGACTGCAGGGCGGAACAGTTCAGGATCACCTAGACAACAGGATAAAGCACAAGATCAGAGGTAGTTTAACCGCGAGCCGATGAACTCGTTTTGCAGAATGCTTACTGCTGTTGCGCATAACCCTCAGTATGAGAATAAAGGAATTCTTTGACATTTTTTATTTTATTTGGTTCTTTTTCTTTAGATATGTAAAACATTTATCAGCTAAAGCAAAATTTAAATGAAACAACTTCAATACAGCATCACTTCCTGTGTGTACATGCTGCCATTACCTGTGTCTGCAGGTCATCTCCCGTGACTATGTTCCCCACAGCTCGCAGTGCAGGGGACACCACCTTGTAGTCCGAGTGCCTGGAAGAAACAGGGCATCACAGTGACACTCCTACCCCTGCTAAGAGACAAACAAAACCTGACAAAGTTTAGATCACGCTCCTGCGGTTAAAGACGGAGCCGTGTTTCCTTCACATTCATTTAGCTGCGTTGGGCCTGGGAGCGACCATCTCAGAACCAACCTTTACCCCTAACCCCCACACCTACAGAAAAAACACTGAAACACTGACAGAGGTCATTGAACTCCCAAAAAATAGCACAATAGTGATGGTGTATGTGCGTGCGGGTGATCAAAGCCTTACAGCAGTAGCTCCACCAGTCTGCGGCAGACTCCCGAGTCGATGACGGCCTGGATTTTGTCGTTGGGGCCATCGGACAGGTAGGAAAGCGCCCAGCACGCGTCGGCCAGGATGTCTGTGTCGTTGACGAACAGCAGCCAAGAGAGCACACTAAGACACGGGGACACCTGGCGAGAATGGGGCCGAGAGGCGGTGGGAGAGTTAGGGGAGGCGCACGCTTGTAATTCTGTTGGTACTTGTGTACTAAGACCCGGCGCGTGTCCCCCCAGTTGTTTTTTTTAACATAACTACATAGCCTGTGACCTTTAGATATGCCTGGTAGGTAGGTTGTTACCATGACAATGTGATATTGTTGCATTGTTACCATAGCAATACATTATCTTGGCCAATTACCTTGGTGAAGTCTGGGGGTGGGTTTTTTCCTCTGCACAGGTTTGACAGTGCCCACACTGCGTTTCTCATCATTGTAAGACGATTCTGTTTGGCCAGCAACCTACAAAAGGAGCAGCACGCAGTTTGCGAAGGATACAGTGACTATCAGCTAAACACCCACTCACCCCTCGCCTCTCTGCATTTTCACTCGTCAATAAAGAGAGCATTTAAGATCCAGACAAATGATGTGTTATGTTGCCACTTACTGCACAAGGGAGGGCAGGATGTTGCAGTCCACTACATAGTCTCTGCATTCTGTGCTATCTCCTGCTATGTTCCCCAAGGCCCACACCGCCTGAGGAGGATAGCAAATATTAAGGTAATCAAACAGTAAACATAAACAAAGATCTGTAGCGTTGTTCGACTCCGTACAGGGCTTGTCACATGCTCATCACATTCTAATTTCATTAATGCAGTTCAGGGGCGTGGTGCCCATTGACTGTGGGTAGGCACGTGGCTGCCCAAAGAAATGTGTACCACCAGGTATGATCTACTGGGAAAATAGAAGGATCTACGTACAGTACAAATGAAGTGCGGCAAACTAAACAGGCTTTGTAAACAAATGCAAGTGTGGGCTTTGAAAACAAACAAACAAACAAACAAGCAAACGGCTCGTTTGTCTTTGTGACAGCGGTGTAAGAAAATAATACCACTAGGAAGCTCAAGGGGTCGCCAAAATCTCACACTCTTGTCTGTAGCTGCTTTAATTAACCAAAAAAAGTTAATACTAGTAATGGCTTGGGGGAGTAACAAGGAAATATCACTAGACAAATATTTATGTACAAAATATTGAGAAAGCACACCCAGACCAGACATTGGTCAGAATCCTCCTTACCTGTTCCTGAACATCTTCAAAGTCAGAGCTGAGCATCTCTATGAAAATGGGCACAGCTCCTGCCTGGATTACCACACGTGTCTGGTGGGAGGTACCTGATGCGATGTTGGTCAGCACCCATGCAGCCTCGAACTACAAACAATAATACAACAACAATGATAAAACAATAATAAAAAAATGATCATTGGAGTATTTTAGATGTTGTGTTTTTTCCTGCATCTAATGCACTGTGCGAGAGTACCATTCACTTATAACTACCTACAGGTTCAAAGCTCAGCTCATGTTCTGCTGTTGCATAGATTTTCTTGGTTTTACATTAATGAGAGTAGTGAGAATAGCACACTACGGTACAAGTCTAGGTAAAATTGTTATTAGGGCTAATCCACAGCCTTAAATTATGGAAAATTATCTAGTCTGGGTGCTAGTGTTTACTGTCAATATAATATTCAGGTGCGTTTTGTGTTATTATCGGCTCATAAATGTATTACCATCACTGAGAAACTGTACCTGCAATGTGCAATTTTCCCTCCTCTTCAGGAACTCCACGAATCGCTCCACCACCCCAGGAGTGGCAATGACCTCATCAATAGGTGGGTTGGGTTCTGCATGAGGTTGGTTAAAACTGACTGAATCATGTACACGGGCAGTTTACACTGTTGACAGTCAAGGTGAAGTGTGTATCTGAGCTACGATATACAGTACGGTTACAGCCCTGACCTTTAGAGAGGAGCTTCCTGAAGCGCTGAGTACCAATCAGCTGCTGCTCCGGAGAGCTGGAGAAGATCATCTGTGTCATGTCCTCTGATATCACCCCACCCTGCAAGACAGCAATTGAGACAAAGACAGAGAGAGAGAGAGAGAAGGAGGCAGAAATTGTGAAATTCATTGAAAAAACAGGGTGATGGGAAGTGAGAGAAGGAAAAGCCAAAGAATACATTAAAAGTGTAGAAATGTGTTTACACCTGGTATACAGATAATGGCACAGCGTGTATGTATGCGTATGGGGTAGTCTATGCATGCATCTCCGTCTGTGTATTTATTAATGTTCCTCTTTCTAACCGTGAGTGGGTCCAAGTTGTTGGCCTGGGACTCCAGATAGCCACTATCAGCCATCCCATCATCCTCCAGGGCTCCATCCTCCTCCACTGTGGCGACATTCCTCCTTTTAAACAGCTGGATGAGAAGAGAACCACATTGCCTACTTTTAAAACAAACAATCTAGTCATTACACTAGAGCAGTCACAATGCATTCAGTTTTACTTTGAAGAAATTCCCCTGTATAAATAATATACAGTCATGCTAAATTTACAACCACTGCTAAACAAACACTCAATAAGAAAAGGGGTAATATGTGGGAAGCTGTAAAATTAATTGTCTTTTTAAGACATTCCTTGCCTCACCTGTTCATCCTTCTTCTGTTTGCGTAACTGTAGACCTTCCTCTTCCCTCCTCCTCCTCATCTCATCTGTGTTGAGCGACTTGTTCTTATAGCTCTTGAGCCGTGCATTGTCCTTACCCTGACTCATTGTGCAGCCTGGAAAAAACATAGAAATAGATATCACATTATGGCGTTTAGGTCAGGTTGGCTGAAAACACCACAGACAAACGGACTAATGTAGAACTGAATCATTAACTATAACTACGCCAGTAAATAACATTGCTATAGGTGTTGTCAGTGCCATGCATTGCTCAAGCTTGGGTAAAGCACAACATATATATTTTTGACAGCATGCATAAAATGATGACTGAAATCAGCGCGTTAGCTAAATGGTGTCCATTTGACTGAGCAGCTAATAGCTTATAGGGACCAATGGGGGTATCTGAGGATACTAGCTTGTTAGCTTGTTAGCATTGTCTTAGTTGACACTTCGTGACTCATAAGGTATCAATCGCATAACTTGCTTACATTCGCGAGGTTCCGTTAGCCCCGCCATTTACTAATCAATACTGAATAAATAATCTCATTGTCCAATGTTACAAGGCTACTGTTAGCTACATAGCGAATGTCACAGTCGTCGTTAGCACAGCTTAAGAGCTGGCTAAAGCTAACGCTAAGCTACCTGAGCTCCGAAATCTAACGTTAGTACAAGCGATAACACAAAACCCCGACGACTATTCCACAAACATTAGTGACATTGACAATTTGACGGACTCTAGAATACATAGATATACCGATCAATGGTCGTGAAATTCGTTTAATAACTTACTGACCTGTCAAATTGGGCTCTCTAATCCCCTTATTCGCTAGGCCACCGTTTCTACAGCCGCCGCCGGTATTACACTGCGCATGCGTGTACTTCACCACCGCTGTACTACTCCACCCACGACTGTTATCTTTGCATTGCAAAACTGGTAACACATGACACATATTTATAAATATCTTATGTACAGTCCAATCAAACGAATGCATTTTTGACTGACAGTGGCATTGTACAGTAGTTCCAGTTGCACACACTGGCCACAGTGATTCTAATTTTAACTGCAGTGGAATTGTGCATACCAGTGTAGAAGTTATTTTCTTCTAGTGTCTGTAAATGAATGTGAGTGCCTGTATTGTAGTGATGTTACCTAAAGAGCTGATAGATAGTAAAGAGCTGCACAACATAGGCAAGTTCAAACAATAAGCTATCTAAAGATAATTATGTCAACAAAAACTTCAAGGAGTGCAAAAGCAAACAGACCATAGGGTCAGTCTATGCAGCAGGAGTAGGTTCGAAATGTGTACATTCCACTTTCTTCCCTTTTAGTTTGGTCATGACTTAAGAATAGAAAGAGTAGAACAGGTGTATGCTTGCATGCAATAAAGATGCTTGGATCTAAAACAATGTTTCAGTTTTAAAGAGAGCTAGATGGGGCATCCTGGTGTAACGGGCCCCCATTAGACGGCTGTCTTCGTTGTCTGTGAAGCTAGAATACACAACAATGCTCATCACACATCGCAAATCCCTTAAAATGTCAAAGATCATCGTTGACTGTCTGGTTTAACCCTCAGAATTGAAAAAAGCCCATCACCTCTCTCTGACTGGCAAGGTCAAACAGGTGCACTACTTTCATTGTCTTTCAGTCAGAAGTACTTATTTGAAGTGTGTTCAACCGCATGCAACCATGTTATTTTTGCCGATGATGTTCAAGTACAAGTTGTCTGCCACTGTTTATTCCCAACCAACATGGCAGTCAACTTTGTTGTGAAGTGTAACTTAACCGTACAACAAGAAAAGTACTCAGATCTGTACTAGGCAGAAGATGCTTGTACTTTGGCAGCCAGAAAATGATACGGCCTCAGCTCTGTTACTACAACTACAACCTTTGTTAAGTTTTTAGTAGAGGTGTATGTTTAATAGTATTTAAACTTAAATTTCCTACAGCATATAGCATGAACTGCCCAAGATGATAATAAAACCAATGCATGTATTTCAGTACAAAGGTTAGAGAGAGATCAAGAACAACTGATGAGTAATTTTGTATCTGACAGTTGGACCTGACAGATCCTGTCATCAATTAGGAACAATAACAATTAATCACAAAAAACAGGCCGCCCCTGCCCTTTTTTCTTTGAGTGCCCAAGTGCCCCTTTCAGATCAATTTCCAAAACTACATAACTAAAGGGGCAGGAAAATCAATCAATCTATAGGACACTATATTTTGCCCTCAAGCCACATATCAAGGATGAGGCGCACGACTCCCTCTGATTGGGCCATTTCCATGCGTCATTTGTGCGCTTAAGTTACAGCAGAGAGGCACTTGAGTGTTTTTTCTAACATAGGGACACCCTAGAGGGACTTTATATGTGTGTGTGCGTGTGCCCCTGTGCGTGTGGCCCCGCACCTGCCCCCTACGAGAGTCTGCGCTCGTCACTGCAGACATAGTTTCAATTTAGGAATGCAGGGTCATTCTCCGACAGCTATAAAGGGATTCTTCCATAAGCACTGCCCAATAAAGCTGAAAAAAATGACAACCATGCCAAAGACCCGACTCAGTCCCACCAGCGACCACTTTGATATGTGGCATGACTACATGAACCTGGGGAGAATCCTGGAACAAGTGCGCGGTTTGCGTGACATGGAGAGCGGACCACCCGGCAGTCCCAAACCACGGGTCCAAGGACACGCCCGACCCCAGATGGACAGTAAGAACTCCAATGACAGTATAAACCTGAGTTCATCCAGTAGCCTTTCGGACATTAATTGCAGCATGACTTCTTTTGACTTCTGCCGCTTCTGCAAGCAAAACGGGGAATCGGCAGAGATCTATCGATCACACAAGCTCAAATCAAACGACGGGAAAGTCCTCTGCCCCATCCTCTGGAGCTACACCTGTCCCATCTGTTACTCCACCGGAGACAACGCTCATACACGCCGGTACTGCCCTCGACTGCTGGACGGTGGCGCAGCGCTGGTGAAGCCCAGATGTTTTTAGCAGCCAATTGGACGCGCAAAAACTGTACATAATTATGAAAGAGGAAAACTGTTTTTTGTTTTTTTTTGGTCAAATGTTCCCGTTTATACATTTTGAAATGAGTTTCCAGGTACCATGTATGCTGAAGTGAGATGTTTTACTTGAAAGTGTTTTTGATTGCATTTACAAGTTTTTTTTTCATGCTTTAAATCTAGTTCAGTTTTTAGAATTTAGATTTTTTAACGTTCTCCTTGTTTGCCTGTAACACAGCTTCATTGCGTCTGACATCTGACTGTGATCGTATTTAGTGGTACTTATATTAAAAAGTTATATTGAAAGCAATTTAACCGGTGTGGTTTAAGTCAAAACACAACATTGCTGATTTTGCAGGTGCTCTTTCTAATTCTTAGTGGTCTAGTGGTCATGTCGAATACAGAGGAGTTCTTCCATTTATTTATGTCTCTCTGTCTGTCTGTCTGCCTGCCTGTTTGTCTGACTGCCTGTCTCTCTTACATGGCCAAGGCCACAAAACTCTGATAGTATGGAGATGAAAAGGTATGTTAATGAGGTCATGGTTTTTGTACCTGTATGCTTGAGAAGAAAGTGGGCCAACACCTCATACGAGGAAACTCAGGGATTCAGGGACATTAGCAAGTAAAACAAGTCAAGTTTATTTATATAGTCCTTAATCACGTTACAGTCTCAAAGGGCTTAACAAGCCCACAATTAAAAAGAATTAAACATTGCTCCAATTGGACATGAAAAAACTCTCAGAAAAAACCTTTGTTAGGAAAAAAATCTTGGGAAGGCATGCAATGAAACTTAAACTTAAATAAAACTTTTTAACAGACTAACGTGGTTAACTGAAAAAAGGCCAAGTTAGCAAACACGTTGGGGCAAAGTCTATATTTTTATGATTGTACGTTGTAAATGTATGTGACAGCAGCAGCAGTTATTGATATTAGTTTGTGTAGACCTAAGTTTTTTTTAACCAAGTTCATCATTTAAAAGCTAAGGGCATTGGGTGGGTGGGGGCGGCTCTACACTGAGATACCCTTTAAGAGATTTTACAGATTAACACGTGCAGAAAGGTAATAAAAGTCTTTCTCTTACACAACTAGCAGATTGTGTAAAAAAACAAGACCCTCCTCTCAAGCATTCTCTTTGTTGTTCTTTGCAGTTCACTTCTTTTGGGTTCGTACATTTTTTATGTGATTATAATTCTTTTGGTATACTATATTGTTGAAAGTAGTACATACAGTAATGACACATGTGCACTACCTTTCTCAAGTTATATATAGTATATATATACATATATATATATAGTTTAAACTTTATAACATTTGCTTAAGCTTGTAAAATTAATTTATCAAACAAATCAGTTCAACAAACCAAGTAATGTTTGCATTATATAAATGATGACGTGCAAGTTTGTTAGTCATAACTTTGTTTTTGGATAAGATGATGTTTGTTGATGTTTTTATTTTGTAGCCAACCACAATGGGAGGACACAATATTAGCCTTCTGATTGCCACAGTGTTGTCAGTTCTTTTCTTTACTACTACTTTGGTATTCAATGCTCTGGCAGGACCTGGAATATGTAAGTCCCAGTCTTGTATACACTTTATATGCAATATTATGCAATAATTTGTAATAAACACTGCATACATAACATAAGCTTTGGGTGTATGGTATAAAAGCCTTTTACTGTGGTTCTGATTCATGTATATGTTCATTATGCCTCAGGGAGTTTGTTGCTGTAAATGATTATGCCATGTTAGAACACTGCCTTTACTATATAATGTCTTTCTATCATTTTTTGTTACGTTTTAACAGTATCTACATTATACGGTACCTGTATTTGTTTAGTACTGCATCACAGCTGGTAAAGTTCTTTGTTCTTTGGATTTTGTTCTCCAGATCCATTTTTGGAGAGCACTGGCAATGTGTCAGATGAGTTTGACACGCAGATCACACCATCAGGATGGACCTTTTCCATCTGGTCAGTCATTTACATCTGGTTGATTGCAATGTCAGTGTACATCCTCTCTGGCTTCTGCAGAAAGTAAGAACCTGTCTAAATGATTAAAAAAATGTGATTGTAACCTAACCGATTTAGTATGTTGAATGATCATTTTTTTCCCTCCTTTTGATATATTTTCTAGGAATGCATATGGCTATGTTTACTGCAGCCCAGCTGTTTTGCCACATGGATTCTTTGTGACCTGGTGCATGAACATGGGCTTCAATGTTGGATGGCTATTTCTGTGGGACAGAAGGTTGGATGTGAGCTTTCCAATTCTTTGTGCCTTCTGATAAATATTATATGATTGGTATTTAGCCATCTTGTTAGGCAAACAACAATGTAAGCAAATAACAGTCACATCAATGAAGTATGTCCGTGGCAAAACACAATACTGGTAGGATATGCAGACAAGAATACTGTGAATAACAAAGAGGAGGTTGCTCCTCTATTTTTGAGAGGCAAGAGAGAGATCAAAATATAAAAAGAGTACTTGGTTGAAATAAACCATTACCAAATCTCAGTGTCATTTATTTAAAAAGATTATCTCTTCTTTGGAAAAAATCCATTATTTATATTATTATATAAATTATTTATAAATTATATAAAATATTATTATATTATTATTAAAAAGCTTCAATAGCGACACCTGCAGGCCAGGCAAGAGGGGAAAGTGCAGTCTGTGTGAAGTGGTGGTGGGGGCAGAGGAGGACGGGATGCTAATCTGTTATTGGCCAAAACACGTAAAGTGATGCGCCAAAGGAGGACGTCCTCCCTAACCAATCAATAATCAGAATACAATACTGACATCACGTTGGTCCAATGATCATTTCCAAATTTCATCTTCAATTCTCTACCACTGTATTGTAGGTGAGTGTGACGAACTGGCGGTAAAGCGATAGAGAGATTCATACAGTAGTATTAGAAAAGAAATTATAACGTGCAAATTGCGAACTACTGTGATGGTTACACCATAAAAACATTTACCTGGTCACTGTAATACAATGTTTCACAACACTGGCTGTTTCTTTGGGACAGAGGGTATGGCCTTTATTCGCCACAACCTTTTCTAGACAACACAGAAAAACAAAACATTTATTATGGACTTAAATAGTGTTTTGTTGTAAAGCCATGCCCTAGGTACCTGATTACTATAATAAAATGAAATGTATTTTCTGCTGCTTTTTTATACCCAAACAAAGGTTCATGATTGCTGCCTTGGTTTTCCTTTTTCTGATTGCCTTCACAAACTACGTAATGATATGCTTCTCTTGCCATGGGCTCCATATTTACGGAGCCTACCTCAACAAATACCACAAGGGAGACCTCCGCCTCCACCGCTTATTGGTGACTATAACAGTAGTTTTGGCTACATATTGACAACAACTCACTTTTCAACACCCTGCTTTGTAGCAACTTTCCAATAAATTCACATGCTTCTTTGAAAATAATAATAATAATAATAAAAAAGTGTGGTTGTACATCTGAGTTTATAAAATTATCTTCATTACAGATTCAAAATGGTGTGGCTATGTACACAACATGGACAACAATTGCAACTCTAATTAACCTGACCATTGTACTGACCAATGATGCAAAAATGCTGCCAACGGATGCTGCCACCCTTTCACTCTCTATTTTGACTGTAGTGTTGGTTGCGTGGTAAGTGTAGGGCAGGGAGAGAGAACTCATTAGCGTCAACAAGTTTGTGAAAAAAAAATCTAAAGCAGCATGCATGTGTCTGGATCTTTCACAGGTTTAGCCTGGAAAACTATGTCCTTGACAAACATGTGCGGTACATCCTCACCATCTACCCGGTTGTGATCTGGGCACTCTCCGGGAGCTTCACAAACAACTATGATACTGCAGCTCCCAGTCAGACTGGCATCTTTATTGGTGAGGAACCAAAACAAAACAACTTGTTAAGCATGCCAATTTAGATATCTTGGGTGTTTCTCCCATTATCATTTTCCCACAACACTTCATTAACTGTGATTTATTCCGGTGATGCAGTAACATATCACAGAATATAATTATTATATATGCCTGGCATCTTTTCCCATCAAAGTGGCCTATACCAAAGAGTCTGTTTGTCTAGAAATATAAATTCTGAAGTTTTACTCATTCCCTGCTCTTTTGCTCTTTTGCTCTCTTAGCTGTGCTGTTGGCTTTAGCCTGCGCCCTGTTTGTCACACGGATTGTTTTGGTCATTTGGAGGCACATCAAACAGCCACTCTACAAAGATGTCAGCCCTGAGGCCATGTCGCCAATGGAGATCGCTGAGAGGCAGAAGAAAATATTTTGCTAAAGATATTGTTGTAGTATTTGCTTTTATCTCATAACACTTCCAAGTTCTCCACATTGATACATCATTGTGCAATAATAAAAATGTTTCATTTGTTGCAATTGGTTTTGATGCCCCTTGAGACATTGCTCATCCGTGATGAAACTTCCTAAAGTATAATAAAGATATAATGCTAAAGCTGAAAATCAAGTGTCATTGTATACATGTAATAAATAATTACCAATGCACAGTATAAGTATAAAATTCTAAATAACATTTTTGGCATTTAGCTGATGTTCCTGTCCAGATCATCTTACAATAAGTATTACAACATGAGCTATCATTTGAGGTCAGGGGTGACAGAGTAACACCTGTTAGTGGGCCCTATAGTCTTGGCCTTGGTAGCTCACTTAGGAAAGCAATTTTAATCTATTCAGTAGATTAATCCAGGTAACCTAGGTGTCCAAACATAGTAGTACTAGTTTAGTAATTGTCTGTTGTCAATAGAATTGTGATTGACAACACC
Organism: Polymixia japonica; assembly: GCA_900302305.1. Lineage (NCBI taxonomy): Eukaryota > Metazoa > Chordata > Actinopteri > Polymixiiformes > Polymixiidae > Polymixia > Polymixia japonica. The sequence continues at coordinate 12,947 of OMKK01018761.1, forward strand.
AGCAGCCATGGCCTTCGCAATAGGGTAAATACAGTAAATTTAACACTCCCTTTTGGCCTTCATAAAAATTTCCACAAAATTTATATTAAAAAATGAAAAGGCATTCCTAAATATCCATTCCTGAATAATGACTATTCACAAGCAAAAAATAGGAATGTCTTTCATAATTAGGCGTGGGGGAAAGCTATAGTTTGTCATCCTTTCATAAACAGAAACGTATACCAGATAAGAGGCACATGTGATGTGTACAGTGGTCATAAACCTTGCTCTTACACAACTAGCTGTGCTATAATATGAGCAGTCCCCGGTCCCCTACACATTCTCTCTTGTTCCTGATACTGATGACTACACTCACATAGGAGGGGCAGGAAAAGGTATGTCTAATAGGCTATTTCTCTTGGTCGTGTTGCCATTTGTTGTTGTCGTAGTCGTGTTGCCACTAAGCTTAATTATCCTCAACAAAGCAGAACATACACTGTTACATGGATATGCAGCGAGAGATTTTCCTACTTAATAACTTGTCAGTCTAATTCAGCCTAGAGTATGATCAAACATTCTGAAAGTAATTTACTTTGTACAAGATGAATTTGAAGTGTTCCAATCACAGCATTAGAACGACAGGAAAGGGTTGTGTGTTCAGGTTTTACAATGGTCTGTCTGGTACACAAAGGAAAAGTTCTATATCACTATATGCATTGGTATAGTTTATGAGAAAGCTGTTGACTTGTCATGAAAAAACATCCCTTAGATTACCATTCCAGGTGTGGATATATATTGATAGGGTCACACTTTATTGATCCTTGTAGGGAAATGTTCATTTTGTTTGCCCCCCTTTGGAGCACAGGGTCAGCTACAGACAGTCGTCCTGAAACTGGTAGGGGTTCAGTCTCGTGCTCAAATTCATTTCATCAGAGCAGATGCTCGCTGACACTGAGGCTTGCAGGTAGAAGGACTTCTCCCTATTAACTACGCTATGCTGCTGCCCCCTATGTAGTAAAGATGCAATCTTTCTAAGTCTGATGCATTGTCTTGTATCTACAAACAACCCAATGCTCACTTCAATGATAACATTTACAAGTACATCTTTTTTTTTTTTTTTTTTTTTTTTAAACCAA
>OMKK01018761.1:15983-28740 GCA_900302305.1 Polymixia japonica
GCTACTCTGTATTTGTGCAAGTGTGTAAAATGACATACTCTAATATTTCAGGTTCAGAATGGTGTGAGTGTGTACACAACATGGACAACGATTGCAACTCTGATCAACCTGGCCATTGTACTGACCTATGATGCAAACATGGACCCAACAGATGCTGCCACCATCTCACTCTCCATTTTGACTGTTGTTTTGCTTGTGTGGTAAGTGTGTCAAAGGAGAAGGCTCTCCACACTGGAAAATATTTGTGGAAAAAAGCAATAAGCCAAAACACAGACAGTCAACTGGGCATTTCCAAAGTAATGAGTACTTGTTTGGCCTTACACAGGTTTATCTTGGAAAACTTTGTCCTTGATAAACATATGCGATACATCCTTACCATCTACCCTGTTGTGATCTGGGCACTGTCTGGGAACTTGGCCAAAAACTATGATGCCACATCACCCAACCGCAATGGCATCTTCATTGGTAAGACATTGACAAAAAAAACAACAAAAAAACCCCAACGTGAATCTTATCATAATCTCACAAATATCACATCAACAAATGGTCATTACACTGATGCATTGAAGGATGACAGAGGTAGACAGTAAGATAAGATTTTAACATGAACAAAATCTTAAGGAAATTAAGCACTTGACTACTTTTAAATTTGTTTAAATGACTCTCGCTTTTACTTAATTTCCTATATCTTTATGAACAGAAGTAACTGTGCTTCAACTTGAGTAAAATATTGAATTACTCTGCTAGACCTCTTACAAAACTGCATTTGGTCACAAACAGCAGAAAGTCTTTTTTGTGCCCAAGCATCTGTTTAAAAGCTGTCCTTACTATATTTTCCTCCCTTAGCTGTGCTGTTGGCTTTAGCCAGCACCTTGTTTATCACAAGGATCTTTTTGGTCATTTGGAGGCACATCAAACAGCCACTCTACCAAGATGTCAGCCCAGAAGCCATGGAACCAATGGACATTGCAGCAAAGCAGAAAAGGATATATCGCTAAATGTGGATTTTGCTCTAAATTGCTTACTGATGTCAGACAAGTGATACTTTGTGTTATTGAATTCAGATACGCATGGGCATTTATGTAATTGTTTTTTATTCAGCAGCAAATGTGAATCAAATGCACTCTGGCATAACTTGCGTGACAGTCAAGACTTCTCATTTCATCAGCATGCATTTAAACTTTGGCTGACTGTGATCTATGAACTTTTTATGGCTCTATTGTGGCTAACATATTGATTGATAACATCCCACTGAAGGCATAGATAAGAAGACTGTTACAACACCTCTCTTGGAGCAGAGTGTAGATTTTGAAGACTCACCCATAAGACCACCATTTTTATCATTCACCTTGTCAGTATTTTTACATTTCTCAATATTCCAATATAATTTTGGTGTAAAATACCATTTTATATTAGTGCATTAATTCTATATAATTTACTCTAATTTTGACATAATTTCTTTGAAATAAAGTATACACCTTACAAGATAGCCTATCAGATGTTTTGAACCTTCAATAACAGCTTTTGTCTTACAGTGTGAGAAACTAGAAAATTACTGCTCTTAATCACTAAAAAAGGTCATTAGGAGTGAGTGACTGCAAAATAATAAACTTTCTCCACAAATATGGCCTCTTACCCTATAAGAATGAGAGATAAAGTAAGAGTCTGGTAGCGGACCCCTAACCCAACACGCCAGATGGTTTGTTACACAGAACCATCTGTGAAGTCTTCATTGGGCTTGGCAGGTGATTGGATGAACCATCCGTCTATCACGGGCTAAACCATGGGCTAAACCACGCCCATAGCCGCCAGTAGTTACTCACAGGACGCTGATTGGTCCGCAAAAACTCAAGTTCGGACACAATCGAATTAACTTGAAGCCTGACAAGATGGATTCTTGTGATCGTGATTTAACGTTACATCTCACCTGTGGGGGCAGCAACACGCCGTCGCAGTCGCCGCGGCCAGTCCGCCGTAGTAGAAGAAGAACAAGAACAGTTACGGGGTGCGCGGGCTTTTAGAATTTGTCAACAACGTCTTTGTTTTGTAACGATATTAGGTAACGTTATTATTATACTCGATATAAAGCTGTCCATGTTTTTCATTACTTTTTTACATAAAGCGAGGACTGTTTTAAATAAACGCACCGTCGGGATCAAACGAGGACGCGTTTGTGTTGTAGAGGATACGCTACTTTGTTGGCTAACACGCGACGCTATCTAGTTAGCAAAGCGTCTACAATATACATGGACACAAAATACCCAGGCCTGGTGAGTTCATGGAGGGTTTATATCGAAACTACTATTACTACGACAGAAGCGCCACGCAGCCGTATCGTTCGGTTGCCTACTTGATGTATATAATTAGCTAATAGCAAGTTACAATCTTTGAATTGTCTGAATGACCGTAGTTAGTAATTAATAACAGCTGCAGGTTTCACCTGACCTGTCGCCTCGGCACAGTAGTTATTATAAAATAGTTATTTAGCCCGTTTACTAATTCACGGGAACTTATAAAACACATAACAACAACTGCTTAACGAGGCTTATTGTACCTGTGTTGCTCTCCTTATTTCTACTGTTGTCTTGCTCTTTTGTCTATAACGTTAGTTATTTCCCATGTTAAGCATCATCTATGCTGTTAGAGATTCCCGCTCATAGTTCATTATCCATAGTAAAGCAGTGAATTAAGCAGGAAAACACATGCTTCAGCTATAGGGAGGCATTGATCTAGTGTTAGTCGAGGTAGCTAAGCAGATGCTGTTAAAAAGAGCAGTTTTGATAACTATAGCTATTGGCTGTTCACAGAGGAGACCACTGAACAAGGCCCACTACTTAACAAACAAACAAAGGTATGTTTGCCAAATATTTTAAAATGACTTAAGAGGGAAATGATAACCAATTTAGGAACTTATAGAAGCTGTTAGTATGTTTAAGGGGCAGCCCAATAGATATATGTCAATGTCTTTTGGGATGTATATGACATATATCCCAACATGTATCCCAGAAACCAGAGAATGTGGAATCAAATTTGAGAGTGATTGTTTTTGGATGGACAGAGTGTTTTTAAGTTGGTGCTTGAATGAACTTTAGTCTGTTGCCATGTTGTCATTTTTGAAACAGAAAATGTAACCTTCTCTCCTTAAACTTGTGTGATCTCATAGTCACCATCACCATCTTTCCCAATTCATTCCTTGGTGTCCTACAAAATGGGAAAATAATAATTATGTATGTTTGTTACCTGTCACTTTGACCTGTCTGTTGTATTTTCAGCTCATCTAAGCAATGGACAGGAAAGGCGACTCTGCAAGATATTGAAAGGCTGTTTGATGACTTGAGTATGTGATAAAGTTCCATTTTTGTGATATATGCGGCTTCATTTGTATGTTCTGCCCTGAGATCATCATCTATCTTATACTTTTGTATTCTCTTCAAATTCAGCTTCAGATGGTGATGATGAACCACTCCCCATGTCTCCAATGTTCAAGACCTTCTCTGATGCAGGGAAAGAAAAGATGAAGAAGGAGACTTTGCCAGTGCCACAGCAAGGCCATCTAACTGAAAACCACCAACAATATCAAATGGTAATACACAATCAATATTGTGACTTATGCAGATATTATCAACAAATTATAGAAAATATGTGCTGATGGTCCCCACTTGACATTGACGTTTCTCAAAACAAATGTATCAGAGTGTCACTTTATTAGGCAAATACCTGGATTACAGACAGTTAGAAGCAGTTTGAGGTAGTGGCCTCGTTTGGCCAATTTAACGTGCAATTGTTGTTGGCAGTTGGTACTGTAGGCAGAGTTTTCCTTTCATTGTTATCCCTTGTTTTGTTTTCATTTTCTTTCACTTCATTCAGTTTGAGGCAGAAGTGTACTTGTTTTGTAAATAATATTTGATTAATTTGCTTTCCAAGGCTGTTATAACCTGAGTAATTGGCTGACTAGCCAGTAGCTCTCGATCTTGCATTTTTCCTGCAAATCATCTTTTAATATATATATTTTTAAAATAAATTGGGTCTTGTACGTGAGGGGTTGCTAATGTGCCCCTCCCACATTGCTGTTTTTTTTTTTTTGCTGTGTTTAGTCATCTGTCAAGCCTGTCTTTGCCCTTTAGGTTACCAAAGAAGATGTCCATGATCCAGCAATGACATCAGAGAGTTCAGAACAAGACATTGGTAAGAAATTCCACAGACAGTATCAAGTTAGATAGTTTGGCTCTAATTGCATTATGAAGGAATGAAATTTGGAAATGTGAATTTGCTTGTTATCATGGCCTTTTTTTGAGTGTAGACAAATTGTATTTTTTGATGAGTGCTGCCTTTCTTCATAGTAGAGATCGGCAGCCCTTTTAAAGAGCATGGCCCAATTAAAACATCCAGCCCTGTTGAGAGGAACATGGTCGTGAAGGAGCATGGCTGTGAAAAGGACAGAACCGTGTCCCCAATTCTCTTTGCCTGTGAAGAGCAGGACAAAGTGATTCTCCACACCCAGGAACCCCAGTGTAATGGAGAACTCGCAGAAATGTAAGGGACTTCATATAGTAATGTCTTTCAGTAAAAAACCTGATAACAATTTGTTTGAAATACCTTTAGTCTGTACCAACTCTTATCTACACATGCAGCTAGTTGACATGGTTACACAAATGTATATGTTGTTTTGGATCAGCTATATCTAGTAATCTAGTGTATTACTAGTGTCTAGTGTATTACATGGAATACAAACATAAAAAGCTGAAGTCAGAGTGGTCTCACTATTTCTGTCTACAGCATGCGATCCTTCAATATTTCTTTTTTCCTGTAGGAGTGATGAGAGTGACTGTGGGCCAAAAATGTTTGTTTTACGCAAATCCAAGACTTCTACTATCACAAGGAAGGTGGAAACACGGTAAGGCTTTTTCAAACTGACTAGTTAATGTTTGTGCTGTAAATGTGTTGATTTGCTGTACATTGACTATCTCTCTACAGCAAAAAGACTGATGTTACACCAATGTACGAACTGACGACTGATGTTTAATGTATACATACTGTGTCTATGCATGATGTGTAATTGTTATTTTGTGCTTTTGCTAAAGGAGCCACGTTAAAGGCAATTTTCAATCTCACACAATGAGGTGGGCAATGAAGTTCTAGTTATAATTCTAATTTAAAAAATTGTACACTTTGATGCACATTTAATGCTACAAACAGTTTCTCGCCCGTGCTATGGTAGAACTGCTACGGTATTCAAAGATGTTTTTGCTTGTATTATATTTACTAGGCAGGAGAATGCAGACCCATTGGTGAGGCAGAAGCCCCAACGCTCAACTGAAGAGAAAGAATCATCATGCGAGGACCAGCAGCCAGAGGGGAAGTGCAACCGTGGGGAGAAAGATGTAACCTCTTTTCTACTGAAGCTGAGAGAGGCTGGGAAGGCCAAACCTACATGGTGAGTCGAGCCAACATTTCAGCTTTTTTAAAATGTACTTCTTTCTAATGTAAAAATGTCTATAGTCAATTTATACGTTGGCCACTGAGCTCAGGTCAGAAAAACATTTTTGGCCTTTACATTAGTGGAGGGTGTCAGCAATTCAGCTGAGGTGCCCCCCACTCTGCAATAGACAGCTGGGGGAAACCCTGCAATTGAGGCTTCTCTAATAACCCCTGTGCACTTCTGAAGTCCTCAAACACCCACTATGGAACACTGAATAATCCATTCATCTTTCTGCTTTTAAGCCACAGAAAGCTACTGTCTCCTGTAAAAGTACCCACTCCTGCTGCTGAACCAGAGGATGACTTCCTGATTCTGGAGGATGATGCCCCGCTTTGGTTTTCCATTCCAAGAAAAACAGACCCCAGGCAAAGGCAGAGCAAAACCTCAAGCACAGATGGAGAAAGGTCCACAGACAATGGGACGAAGGACAGCCAAGCGGGGAAAGCCGAAGAACGGCCCGAGTCCGGACAGGCAGCGAGTGCGAGCACAGAGGAAAGTCAGACTGTCCACCAGAAAATGAACAAGAACAGGAAAGCAGGCATTCCCGCTACATCCACAGTCAAAAACAGTGCTGTGGAGGAGATAGAGGCAGGTGACTTCATGGAACAAGATAAACAACATGTTAAAAAGCAGTGGCGTAGCAAGGTGGCATCTAAACAAGGCAAAGCTGCCGACAATCTAAAAGACGGCAGAGTTAAGTCAACAAAGCAGACCAGAAAAAGACTTCAGGCACCTGCTACTCCAGAGGCGCCTCTACCTGTCGAGGCTCTGAAGGACCAAAGCCAGGAACCAAGCAGTGAGGAGGATGGAGGCGCTGCAGACGTATGTCTTCCAGGGGAGCAAGTGGAGCAAAATTTCTGCCCAGGTAAGGTCTTCCAATTGATTTAATCTCATCCTGTGTAATAATATCTAATCTTTTTCTATTTATTTATGAAGTTGTCATCATTGTTATCATTGTCAATACAGCTTTGACTATGAGACAGGGTATGAAATACTCAGTTATGCAAACTGAACTTTTGTAAGTCCGATTTGACTAAATTGACTCTTAAACATATAAAGAAGGGTCTTCTTTTTCCCCTAGCTACAGAGGTCACAAAACCAGAGGGGGGGAGAAAAGTGACATCAAATCATCCAGCAAATAAAACGTGTAAGCAGGCCAAACCCTCCAGGGCTCCAGGGAGCTCATCTGAAGACAGCCCGGTGCTTGAGAAAAGGAAAAGGATCAGGCCTAGAGAGTGGTGGTTGAACTGCCCCTCGAGCACAGACCAAACGGAGGTTATGGATAAGTCACCGGTGCTGAAATCAAAGCCAAACCTCAATACACCCAAAGCAGCAGACCTGGGCCCTGGACAGCTTAGCCCTTTGCACTCGGCAATCAGAGGGCACAGCATCACTCCAGGTAAGGCCAGGGCTTTTGTTCCCACAGGTGGGCTGGTTTAAGTTAATCCTTTCTCTAAAGCATTTTAAGCTCTGGTCAAAATCAGTTTTATCTTTTGAGTTGGGTACAAATAGATTCCCTTTATCAAATGTTGAGGCAATGGTAATTTTAACGGCATACTAAGATGTTCCATGCTGTGATACTTTACAGGTGATAGGATATTTAATAGAACATACCAGCGCACGCCTAATGAGAAAGTGCCCAGTGCACCAGCTCCTTCCATTCCCAGAAGTGCTCCAAAACACGTCAAGACCCGATTGTCAGATAGATGGAAGAGAGCTCCTGGCAAGTGGTGGCAGGTCGGTGACATCGCTGACGATGTGGAGAGCCTTTCCTCGCAACCTGAGAGGCCCAGTCTCAAGAACCGCAAAACACGCAAGGGAGCTAAAACGCAGTCCAAACGACTCAAACCCCTCGCACTTGGAACCCCAAAAGATGGCAACATGGCAAGTTTGCCAACGCCACCTGGGAGAGCTCCTGTGCTCCCGCTGAAACAGAACCAAACTCCAAAGAGCACTAAGGACATTTTCACCACAGGGACCTCTGCTGTAGCCAACAATGAAAAGAGTCAGAATTTGTGCAAAATGTTGCTCCCTCTCCTCAAGGAGCATTCTGCTCAGAGCAGCAAGGCCAGCGAGTGCCCTACAGAGGACTCGTTACAAGATTCTGCTGTTAACCGCATCAGATCGGATAAGATTAACAATACAGTGGTCATAATGGATGCTGCTACAGAACACAAAAAGAAGTTGTGTTGGCCTTCCGACCATGAGATCCCCCAGGACGGCAAGCGACTATCGGATAGCATGTAAGGAATGGTCATAACGTAGTCATTTTTAAGCATTGTTTTTGTTTAAAATGAATTGTGTATGCATGTTCTGTTTGATTTTTGGCAGACTTAAAGGTTTCAAAAGTGGGCCGTCCACCATGATTGAAGTGGAACATTTTGAAGAAAACGAGGATATGTGTATGTTGTTGTTTTTTTTACATTGTGGATATTGATGAACCATGGCATAACTTATTTTACTACAAAATCAGACCTCTGTTTAATTTGCAGAAATGGTTTATCTTCTGATTTAGCCTCACTGAGAACATATGTGTTGTTTATATTTAATTGACGTCCTCTTCTTAATTGAACACTACTTGTTTGTTCCAGGTCTTCCGTCATCCAGACCCGTCCATTCTGTGTTGTCTCCCTCAGAACTGTGTGGTCCTCCTCTCATGCCTCTGGTTCTACAGCATGAAGATAAAGCATACCTAACAGAGTGGTTCAGTGTGCTTTGGCCTGTCACTGTTGAGAGTAAGACAATTTAATAAATCCAATAAAATGTATAATATTGCTTATATCACATTATACACTTCAAATGGCCTGGTTGTTGAATGGTTTAGAGAATCAGGTTACTAAAAAATTTAAAGAAACAGTAGGAAGTATTTTAATACGAAGGTACTAGGATTACTGTCATTTGGAAAGAGACCAGTCCCATCAGGTTTAAAATTAGTCACCATTGGATGATGGTTATTGCTCAGTATAGATTTGTATATTGTCATTTATCTGATTTGACCACCTGCGTGTACTTTGTGTTCCTCATCTATAGTGTACTTGTTTTTGTTATTTTGGAAGTTCCCTTTAAATTTAAAATTAAGTTAAACTTTAAAAAAAATACGTTTTTTTTTTCACATGAAAATTGATTATCTCAATGGCACTGTGCTAGTATTCAAATAAATAAATACAATTTATAAGCTATGTCTGAAGTAACCCATGTCCTCAATGTCTAGCAAATGGAGGCCAGATCACCCCAGACCAGTTCGAGTGGTTCTCCTACCGAGGCAAAGCTCTGGGGTTCCACGTGGATCTGCAGTGCGATTCCTTCTGTAATGGCAAGATCCTGCTAGGATCCTACACCAAAAAGCCTCTGTGGGTGGATCACAGTGCTATTGCGGTTGAGTAGACCCATTTTTTTTTCTCCTTCCCTTTTTACCTTTCATACAACATGATGTTCCAGACAGTTCCTCCTCTTAATACATCACCTGTTATTTGGTCTCCCAGTCCTTGAAACACTGATGGTGTTTCCCAGGCCCGCCTTACGTAACCTGTCTGACTCATCTAACCTGAGCTTATTTTGTTCCGTATTAAAGGTTTTTAACATCCTGACAAGCTGTGTGAGTTTGACCGTCAATGGCAGAGAGTCCCGCTACAACCCTGGACAATCATTCATGGTTCCATGTGGTAAGCATATGATATATTTAGTGCAGCATTCAATTGTGTTCTCTCTTTTATTTTCCACAATTAACAATTGTGTAATTGGACCACATTGAAGTGCTTTGTTACATTTTATTGAAACGCTGCTTCCAACCCCAGAGAAAACAAAACAAAACAAAAATGTAAGGCGTGACAGCCTTTGAGTTTATTGCCAGCCCCACGCAATAATTCTGTCATTCGTGCTTGTGGCTGTTTACATGATTCAGTCGTCTCTCATGTTTGAAGAAGTGTGACTAAGTATGAGCAGCAGTAGTTTACTGATGCCAATTCCTCATAACAACTGTATTATTTATTCAGAGATTTAAAAATTCTCACAATAGAATTATAGGCTAAAATATTGTAGTTGTAGAAAACATATTATCCCTTATCCCAGTTCAGGACATGACAGGACATTTAACTCTTTGACTGCCAGCCATTTTCAGAGCAGAGAGCTTGATACTGCCAGAGTTTTTGGGCATTTTTGCTGATCTTTCAAGACCCACAGAATATTGAGTTTTAGGAGTACATAAACATCGAAACTATCTATCGTGTCTCTATGTTCTTCTCCCCCGGGCTGCGCCCCGGGCCAATGTAACAGTTGGATGGGGGGCGCACTATAAATAAATTTCTATAAAATTTCTATAAAATCTAAAGAAACTTTAGACTTTCTTCTTTCATCAGAAAAAATAAGTTTGTGTCTAGCCTTTTTGGGTCTTTGGAAATCGGCAGTAGAACATAGGGTGGTTTCAGCAAAAACACCTGATTTTGACCAAAAAACAGAGAAAACGAGCTTTTACTGCAGAGAGGCAAATTCAAGCGGAATGGTGACTGGCGTCCATATTTGTAGTTTTAGTGACACCTCAAACATCTGAACAAATGTTTACTTCTATGAAACAGTGGCCGCCAGTTGAATATCCCTGCTTTATGTTTTTTTTGCCACACCTGTTACACTGGTCTTGAAATGTTTGTGTACTTTAAAGCAGTGGTCCCCAACCTTTTTTGTACCATGGACCGGTTTCATGCCAGACAAATTTTCCGCGGACTGGGGGGGCGTCAGTATATAATGTCAGTATAACTATTATACTTATATTATATATCATTATTACGCTACAAGATAATACAAAGACAAGATAAAGCCTGTTCATGTGCGTTCAAACTGGAGTTTATTTCTGAATTAGAGAGAGACACATCTTACTTTAAGTGAGCACAGCCTAGTTTAAAAAAATGTTTTAGTTGAGAAAAACACACCAGTTGAAGATGAACTTCAAGAAGATCTGTAGAGATTAGGCCCCTAGAATATGAAAAGAGCAACAGAATAATTTATGCTTTACTTTAATACAAGCAATTTTTTATTCCTCATGTTCTGTTCTGCCCTCAAACAGGCGGAACAAACACAATCCCCCAGTCAATTAGATTGCAAGTGCAATCAGGGACCCCTGTGCAATAATATTAATTGTGGTATCAAGGCTTTGGTGGAGTGTGGAATATACGGGTATGATTTGTGTCCCATATCCTGAAACTTGTATATGATGTGTGGGTGTTTTAAATGCTGCTGTGATGCAAAGCACATTTCAGAGAAATCTGACAATAAAATTTCACCTAAGTTCACTATCGTGAAAGTCATATTTCTGGATCATTGTTGGTGTGGACCCGTTCACCTCAGTGCCGTTTGCCAGAGGAAGCCTTATTAGGAAAACACAGCTCCCAGTGACAGAGCTCTGAGGATGAGCGAGTGACACAAGCCTCTCCACCACGTCAAGGTCATGATCCCAGGAGAGGACCTACTCTAAACTAACCTACACTAAAATAAAATAAACTAACTACACTACCAAACATTAGACTAGACTAAACTAAACTACACTAGAAACAATAGAGAAAACTAAACTAAACCAGGGTATACTGAAATGAAACTTAGCTAAGAAAATCTGACTAAGTAAACTAGTCTGAACTAAACTAGCTTCACTGAGTGAAGAAAATATCTCTAAATGACTTAGACTAGAATAAACAAAACTAACCTCAACTAAACTAATAAAGTATTAAAATACTTACCTTACCTTTGACTTACCTGACGCTGATGATCACTGGATCACACAAGAACGGTCAACGTCACGACCCCAGGAGCAGACCTAGGTAAAATACTTCACTTTTGACTTACCTGGACATCGCTGCAGATGATGTCATAGCTCTGATGATCAGTGGATCACACAAGAACGGTCAAGGTCACGACCCCAGGAGCAGACCTATAGGAAACAAAAAGCAACACAACATAATACCAAATAGACGAAAACCTAGCTGAACTAAACTAAACTAAACAAATTATTGGACAAGCTACAAAACTAGACTCAACTACCTTAACTGAGCTACAAGAATATCTCTAAAGTGAACTGAACTAATTGAACAAGACTAAAGAAAACTAGACTCAACTAAACTAATAAAGTATTAAAATACTTACCTGGACATCGCTGCAGATGATGTCATAGCGCCGATGATCACTGGATGACACAAGAACGGTCAAGGTCACGAGCCCAGGAGCAGACCTATAGGAAACAAAAAGCAACACAACATAATACCAAATAGACGAAAACTTAGCTGAACTAAACTAAACTACACTAAACAAATTATTGGACAAGCTACAAAACTAGACTCAACTACCTTAACTGAGCTACGAGAATATCTCTAAAGTGAACTGAACTAATTGAACAAGACTAAAGAAAACTAGACTCAACTAAACTAATAAAGTATTAAAATACTTACCTGGACATCGCTGCAGATGATGTCATAGCGCCGATGATCACTGGATGACACAAGAACGGTCAACATCCTGACCCCTGGAGCAGACCTAGGTAAAGTACTTCACTTTTGACTTACCTGGACATCGCTGCAGATGATGTCATAGCGCCGATGATCACTGGATCACACAAGAACGGTCAACATCCTGACCCCTGGAGCAGACCTAGGTAAAGTACTTCACTTTTGACTTACCTGGACATCGCTGCAGATGATGTCATAGTGCCGATGATCACTGGATCACACAAGAACGGTCAACGTCACGACCCCAGGAGCAGACCTAGGTAAAATACTTCACTTTTGACTTACCTGGACATCGCTGCAGATGATATCATAGCGCCGATGATCACTGGATCACACAAGAACGGTCAACGTCACGAGCCCAGGAGCAGACCTATAGGAAACAAAAAGCAACACAACAAACTAACCTCAACTAAACTAATAAAGTATTAAAATACTTCACTTTTGACTTACCTGGACGTCGCTGCAGATGATGTCATAGCGCCGATGATGACTGGATCACACAAGAACAGTCAACGTCACGACCCCAGGACCAGACCTATAGGAAACAAAAAGCAACACAACAAACTAACCTCAACTAAACTAATAAAGTATTAAAATACTTCACTTTTGACTTACCTGGACGTCGCTGCAGATGATGTCATAGCGCCGATGATCACTGGATCACACAAGAACGGTCAACGTCACGACCCCAGGAGCAGACCTAGGTAAAATACTTAACTTTTGACTTACCTGGACATCGCTGCAGATGATGTCATAGCGCCGATGATCACTGGATCACACAAGAACATCAACG
>OMKK01018785.1:2183-12749 GCA_900302305.1 Polymixia japonica
TGTCTCACATTCTCTCTCCCTCTGTCTCATTCACTATCTCTCTCCATCTGCCTCACCCCCCTCTCTCTCTCACCTGTTTCTCTCTCTCCATCTGTCTCACCCTCTCTCTCTCTCTCTCTCTCTCTCTCTCTCTCTCTCTTATATCGCTATCTATCTATCTATCTATCTATCTATCTATCTATCTATCTATATAAAAAAAACAACCATGGGGTAGGTTAAGATGATTAATGTGAAGAGCACAAAGCAAAGAGGAGTCTGTCAAAAGCCAGATATTCGATGATAAGTGAGGATTATTCCACTCAGCATCTTTTGAGCGGCATACGAGCGAGTCCAAACATTGATTTGACAGCTGCGCACCGGAACAACCACAAATATAGACAGTGCACCTGCTCTGAGAACAAAAAACCTCAACCAACAACACATGCCTTTTAAAAGTCCAACACGGCGTATTTAGAGACGTAGCTTTGAAAACAGTCCATGCTAGGTCTTTGTATTTGTGAGTAAAAGCTGCGAAGGAGACAGTGTTCCTACAGACAACAGCATCCTACGCTGGCAACAACTCGACTGTGACTGTCTGTCCAGAAACTCCTGACAGTAAGCTATAGGAAGCATAGCGTGTTAGTATTACTAATATTATTTAGCTCACCTTATCTCCTGCCTCGGTGGGCGCACAATCCGAAGAGGTCTCTGAATTGTCAGCGTCGGTGCGACAGAGAGGTATATGTCTCCTAACGCGGAGTCCCGTTCTCTTCCACTTGCCTCCTGTGCTCCAGTCACTGGTCCTCTTCTCTCCTCTCCTCTCTTCTCCTCTTGTCTCCTCTCCTCTTCTCTCCCACCAGTTCACTGTCATACGAGAGGCGGGCACGAGCAGCAGCACAGTGGGCGCGCGCCCATTGCGCGCCGCAGCGCCGCTGTCGATGCATGGTGGCCTCGAGGCACTGAACCATTCTAGCAAAATATTATCCAAAGAGATATGGTCATATTGTGTTTACCCCCTACCGGCTCAAAATGGACAAGAACTGTACGAGTCTTAGGATCATCCAAGCAAAAAAAAAAAAAAAAAATTTTAATGTGGCCTTTTACATTTTGACAGTACTTTTACAGTGGTAATGGCTATTATGATTTTTCCTCATTTCGTTTTCGTTTCGTTGGGTTTATGTATCATGACTGTGTAAGAAGCCATTGCATCGTGTTATTAGGTTAACAAATAGCTTTAAAGTTAATTAATCAATCATGATGTAAGGCAATCAAACATCACCATTATCACCTTTCGGAAAGTTAACTACTTTTCAGCAGTGTTGGACCCGCTAATGGTTCTGTGACATTTGCATGCCCTGATGCTCTCTACTATTTGCCCTAAGAGCAGGACTGCACCAATAACCATTGAGAAGCCTATGGGATCAGCCAAGGATCTTGTGTTTGAATCCATGTGACTGTAAAGAGGACATTTCCTCTCAAGTCAATCCGGAGTCAGGCATGCTCTCTGAGTGCATATTACACACATGTATGAGGGACCGTATAGGCCTTATTTCAAACTTTGCCCACACATACACACATGAAACACACAAACACATGAAACATTCGTACATTCATATGTGAAATACTTACACATACATATACTGTATAGTCTCACACACACACACGAAACAGTTGCACATATACAAGTGAAACACACACATACACATGTGAAACACTCACATATACAGTGCATATATGAAACACTTGCATCTGAATACATAAAACACTCACACATACAGTACATAGGTGAAACACTTAAAAAATATACATATATGTGCAAGTGTTTCACATGCGTATGTGTGAGTGTTTTGCTTGTATATATGTGTGTGTAATTTTCAGTATATCTGGAAGGCAGATTTTGTTTTTTTTGGAAGCCAGACTAATATCTGGAAGAAAAGCAAGGCAATGTTTCGTTTGGCCAACACAGTCATCCCAAGTTGCCAGCATACATATGGAAAACACTTGCACATATATGTATACCTTTTATTTACACATGCATGTGCAAGTGTTTCACCTTTGCACGTGTGAGTGTTTTATGTATTCAAGTGCAAGTGTTTCACATGCGTATGTGCGACTGTTTCACTTGTATATGTACAAATGTTTCATATGTATGTGTGTGACTATACTGGAGTATATATGTATGTGTGAGTGTTTCATATGTGTATGTGTGAGCAATATTTTGAAATAAGGCCTATATGGCCCCTCATACACATACACATACATCTGAAGCTTAGCAAAGGAAGCCAACTGCTGCTGCAGAGCCAAACATGGGCGTCACACTGAGAGCAAGTGACTCAGTTATTACTGGGATGAGCCATGGTTTGGCACAGCATTTCTTTTAATTTTGCTTTGAACTGCCATCCACAAACTGGCAGATTGAGATTAGCAAAATTCAGGATGTGGCACAAATGTGAATATCTGAAATATGAAAATGTATTACTCCTCACTCACTCCGAGGCAGACTAATTGATCCATCAAGATCAATATGAGGACAGTATCAGTTTACAGATATCATCATTTTTATATGAAATAAAAGACAATTCCTGATTAAAGGTAGGTATGCCCATATACTGTACCTGGCTTCATCTAATCTAAAAGAAAGTAAGCAATGTGTCTCTCTGTTCCATAATTCCACATCATTTTCAATTCTCCTGTGCCCTATAGATTCTTATTATCTTTATTATCTAAAGATTTTGTATGATATCCCTGCTCTACTTGGAAGTATGCAACTGAAAAGATTATAGAGAGAGAGGGAATGGCATTCAAAAAAGGTCATTGGTCGGACCCAATCCCACAACATTAGCAAACAGTAGCACGACTTCCTGCTGATGGGACTGGAGGGGACCATGGGACTCTTGCCCACATTAGCCCAGTGCCACATTGGGAAGCATTGTAATTCTCCTTCTCCTCTCAGAACGCCTCCAGATACATCTGTGTATCATTTGAATCCCATTAAAATATTCACTTAATTTCCTGCATGCATATTATCTGTAAATACTCTCAGGGACTTTCATAACTCCAAGGCTAGAGTAGCGTGGGGATGTAAAGTATAGGCCTCAAGCTATAAAGTGAGCCTTGTCTGGGCATTGTTGAAATGTAAAACCCATCAGAACAGACACTGCTTCTTCACTGGTACCTCTAGTACTCGTGCTTATTATTACAGGAAAGTATAGGTGATGCCCCTTGCAAACACCAACAGTGCCATGATATTTTCAGAAATCTGTATGATGACAGTTTTGACAATAATCCAAACGAGTGGTGATGGACACAGGGAGTTTCAGCAGTCTTGCGTTGAAGCCTAGAGCTTCAATACATCATGATCTACATATGGAAAGTTATATTCTAAAATGCAAGAGATACATTTTGTTAAAAAAAAAAAAATCCTGAAGTTTATTATTCAGTATATCGACAATATAGAGGGTTTGGCCTATAAAAGTATTATCATTTATCATTTTGTCAACCAAAGACTGAAGGAACAGTACATATTATTCTTTATAAAGTACTTCTATTATTATTAATTGGACTAGGAATTATTTTGTAATGTGCCATTTTTTCAAATGGTGGATATTTTGTTTTGGAAGAAAATCTTATATCTCATTCCCCTATCAGCCATTCACAGCAAAACCAATTAAGTGCTAATGAGCAGGGATATTCGCTGCATCTAAAAGTGGGCCGTAATTGAGTACCGGACACCCCAAGCGTAAACAGCCCTTACATAACAGCAAGGATGGGAAAACAGCACCTGTCAAAATCTACTCAAGATGCATTCTCAAAATGGAAAGCAGAATGGACTGAAGAGAGACATGGATATGCAAGCTCTAGAGGCTTAGCCAAAGGTGCAAAGAAATTAAGTTACTAATCTGATTATTGTTGGGGGACAATTCAAGTTCAAGAGTCAATTCTGTTTATATCAAGTGAAAATGCATTTCCTCTCTTAGCCTACAGCATAATTACATTATGACTTCTCTATATTGAGTGGGAACAGCCTTTACAGGCTGCCTAACCATGTTAACACACAGGAGGCAAAACATGACATGAATCTCCTAAATACAGCACAGAGACTAGATATAGAAGAAGTCCTAGTATGTCAGTAATGAGCTCAAGTTTATTTATCAAATGCACAGTAACATCACAACACAATAGCAATTAACTGGCAATAAAATGTTGTTTCTTCTCAACATATT
This sequence comes from Polymixia japonica, assembly GCA_900302305.1. Classification (NCBI taxonomy): domain Eukaryota; kingdom Metazoa; phylum Chordata; class Actinopteri; order Polymixiiformes; family Polymixiidae; genus Polymixia; species Polymixia japonica. The sequence goes on from OMKK01018785.1 coordinate 6,386, forward strand.
TATAAAAGAAAAAAGAGCAATCAATAACATAAAACAAACATAAAATAAATGCAATGTATATCAAATCACTGGCAGGGTTAAGAGTTCAGCAGCCTTCTGGCTTGGAAGTAAAAAATGTCTCTGAACCTGTTGGTCCTAGGCTGGATTCTCTGATACCGTTTGCCAGATGGTAGCAGGGAGGTCAGTATGTGAGGTGGCTGGGGTCCTTGATGATTTTCTGGGCCTTCTTCAGAGGTCCTGCCTGTGATGTACTGTTTTCACAACCCTCCATGCATGCAGCAGGTCAGGATACTCTCAATGGTGCATCTGTTGTTCTGCAAAACAGAACAGCTCCCTCTGAGTGTTATGCCCTAGTTTATTCTATGTTCTGATAGGCTACAAACACACTGCTGTCTGTAAAGTACCAGGCAGTTTTAGTCTTGGTAAATCTGGACAGCAGATCACCTGCTCAGCATACAGCCTTGGATTTTGTACTGTAGACTATGATGGTTTTATTAGCTACCATCCTGCATCCTCTCTGTAAAGCTTGGTATCTCAATGAGCCAGGTTAGGATCTTGTAAGATGATCTTGGTCCTCTATAATTTCATCAGCTGTATCGGTATTGAAAAAGAAAATAGAATGTCAACTTGTTATAGGGTTAACTTTTGGAAAATGTAACGCACCGCCCAGTCACTCAACATGCGCCATACAGAGCTATATGCACGCCCTCGTTGCATTGGAAGATTTGTCTGTTTTATACCAGTAAAGCAATTCCACAAGAAGCCTTACACGAGAATGACTACATTCTGTCCTATATATTGCTCAGCACATTGTTGATGCTGTTTGTTGTGTCCTGCGCCTGATGTGGCCATCAATGTGTTTTCATGCGTGTAAGCAGGTTGCTGAGAGCTGTGTCAGTGCTTGGTGTTTATGCTGGAGGGATATGTGATCCATCACTGGCCAGGGCTGTTACCCAGGTGTCTGAGCACTGCCATGCACAGTCATCTCATCTCACCTTCTCCACTTTACTTGCCTATATGACAGCCGGCTAGGGCAAGTCACTTCAAATTACTTTGCCTCTCTCAAATGTACACACACACATTTCCACCAATACACAAATATATACACAAGAAATCCAACATATACTGTACTTATTTAAGTTAAACAAAACACACAGACACACAACATACTCCCTCAACAGCTGGCAGGTCTTGACGAATGCCAGTGTTTATGCAAATATGAAAGTACATGTCAACATGGATCTCTGTTGCCATGGAATTATTAAGTAGTTGTAAGAACAAGTTAACAGCTAAACGTCAACATGTTACTCCATCCCCGAGTTGATCCACGAGCTGTGAAAAACAGCAGCTTTCCTGAGATAGCAATCACCTAATCTCCACATAATTAGGAGGCAAGACACAGTGAGGTTCAGTGATGATTTTAATTACATAAATTCTCAAACAGTCCTTGCACAGGATCAATGGGAGAACGGCTGGATTAAATTAATTGGAGTTAATATCTGTGTCCATTTTACCTTGGGTCCCTCTGGACTGATCAAGACATCGTCACACCAGGTGTACAGTACTTGACCAGGTTAGACAGTGGAAATGAATGCATGCAGTGCATTTTCTTAGCATTAGACCTAGCAACACCAGACGATATGCAGCTGTAGCAAACAATAAGCAGCAACCTGTTGAAAGCCGGCCCCAGAGCTAAACCTCATGATCTAAACAAACATTGTCCGACAGCAGAGTGGGGACTGGAAAACAGCACTTCAAGCTAGGGTGGGAGAAGAGGCTTTGGAAAAGAGGCATCTGTAAACTCAACAATCATGCAGACAATGATTAAAAACACTTGGAGCAACTAAACTAAAACCCTGTGAAGCTAAAATAAAATGGCATGGCAAATTTCACCCATGTCTTGTCTCCACTGGCCAAGGTTTAACCATGCCGTGGCCTGTCTGGCATAAAGCCAGCATCTCCATTGTCTTTAGAACACGGCTGACCCTGGCTGGACTGCGGCCGAGACAGCTGCCTGGCCAAAACTGGCCGTGGCTGTTGTGTCGTAATGGTTTAATGCGTGTATGACAGTTGGTGACGCAAATTTTGAAAGGTTAGCTGCACTCACAAGGTGAGATTCTACAGTTGCCTAGTAACCAATAACCATACCATACTAGACCATGGCTAGCCCCAGCCAGGCTGGACATAGCTAACGGAGACAAGGTTTTATAATCTAGACGGTGAGGGTTCCATCTGGATACATATTACAAATTATATAGCTGATATACAGAATTTAATTGCTATTCTTAAATATTTTTGAAACAGAGGAGTGAATATATGCTGTTTATACCTTCTCATAGCTTTTCACTAAACCTCAATCTGGACCTTAACTGCTCTATGTGCATGATTGCCAGTTTAGTGAGTACTTTTCTTTAAATACAGTATCCATTTACCGTATATACCTAGATTCTGTATATTATAATGCTGAAATTAGGCCCTCATTATCACTCTAAGCATCACCACTAAAATGATAAAGTTGACCGCTAGCTGCATTTGAGAAAAAAGTGCAAGTTTCAGAAATATTAAAAGACTAGTCATTAGAGCTAGGAATTGTCAGTCAATTACATGAGGTGTTCAAGTTAAACCTTGATAACAGCTGACTGACAGGACCAGCTAGGATTTTTTTTTAACAATTCTTTTTTTAAAGATATTTGTCGACACTCCTCTTTTAACAGGGCAGTTATTTGTTGGCAGCTTAGTTTAACTGATGAGTAAAACAACAAACTACATTCCAATTACTCTATAATGTTCTATGAAAGTATAAATAAATACAGTTTTGCGAGGATATACTGGTTGTCATAACATGTCTTTTAAAAGGAAAATAAACAGCTTAAAAAGTGCTTCCTTGGCAAAAAAACAAAAAACAGTCTTGTAGCTACTAGCTCTCAGCAGGGCTACTGTATATCATCCACAGTATTTCACGCTTGTGTATAAGAAGTATTTGGGATCATTTGGGATGCTGACAGGGATTCAGGCAGTTTACATCTCCCAAGATCACCTGTCATTCCTTTGAACCAAACAGAGTCCTCCAATGTCAAGTGCTGCCAGCCACTGCAGCATCCAGATGCATTTTTACTGCCAAAACCTTGAAAAGCTGAACACAGCAATACTAACTTCAACATCAAAGTCAATAGGCTGAGTGAAGAGGAGGGCAACGTTTGGCATGTTTGATACAGTACCTACTTTTCCACGAGAAAACAAATGTATGCCTTAAATCTACAGACGTACAACTCTGGGACTGACACCACTACGACACACTAGCCATAGTAATGTTATATGCTTTGTGCAGTGGTTCCCAGCCATATGCCATCAAGTTCCCAAGAGTATTGTATGCAGGTTTTCACTCAAACTAAACAACTACACTGTCAGATTTCAATAATGAGTTCCTCCTTCTCTGGTTCAAGGAGTACTAATCAGCAAAAACCTGCATACTCTGATTAGGACTATGTATCTGATTAGGAACCACTGCTCTAGTGGATTTCGTGTGAGGGAAGAGTTTCTAGATGAGTTGCGGGTGGGTCGTGTTGGGTCTAGAGCTTGGAGGAGAAGGAGGGCAGACCGTTGTACATGTCGGCCCTGAGTTTGGCCCAATCCGCCAGTCTCTGGACGGAGCTTTTGTCCCGTGTGAGGATGCGGGCAGCCTTCTTCAGCTTCTCCTCGTTCCTCTCCAGATAGCGGAGGCCCTCGGCCTGCAAAAAGTTGAGCTTCTCGTGTCGGTTCTCGTCCATGGCAATCTCCTCGTTCATGTAGGGGTTGAAGCGGAAGTAGGTGTTTGGAGGGAGGAGGGCGTCCAGCATGGTGTGAACCTCTGGAGGGGACAGGGAGGGAGGATGGGAGGTGAGAACAAGGACACAAGAAACATACATGATAATTACAGAGACTATAAACACACAAACAGGCTTCTAATAGCCTCAATATGTACAAACATTCAATGATTATAGTAAGAGTCAGCAGGGCACGCTAGTCAAAACCATTCTGTCAGCCCCTTGACAGCGTTGCATGTACTCAGATAGCAAACGTTTAGGGCTGGGATTGTGAGAGTGTCAGAATTGAGGTTATTCCAAGTACAGATGTCTGGGGTGTTGTTTCTGGGAGGGAACTCTGTCATGGGTGATTCAAAGTACCGTATCTGAGGCAAAAAAGAAGGAATGCAGGGTGATAATAACAGGGTAGATATGCCTGAAGGATCCAGCAGGCAACAGCAGCTGTTTGTGTCAATTTTCTCACAGCGCATTGGCTAAGGTGAATTGTAGTTCAGGAGCTCAGACATAGCTTCAATTGAAATGAGCCACCTGCCATGCTAAGACAGCAGAAACGTATCTGGAGGATATGTGGAGAATTGTTAGCCTATCATAAATTAGCCTAGCATTGCATTACATGATAGCAGTTTTTACATTTAGCCATTGAAGAGTAAAGGACACAAGTACACACATCCCTGACCCTGAGTCCCTGACCCTGACTGTCATTTGTTTTGGTAGGCTAAAGTATATGGTTTAAGTTGAAAAACAATTTCAGACTTGAAATATATACACTCATGCCCTGAGACAATTCAGTCTGTACAATTCAGGGAACATTCACTGCTGTCTGAAATGGACAATTTGTTCTGCACCTCTGAGGTAATGTCATACCAATGTATTACGTGGGGTTCATAGATTATGAACTAAAAACGCTGAAGTGAAGTTGATTCTTCTGCGGTTCAAAACTAGAAGGGCTGGAACAATATTTAGGTAATTTGGATATGAAGTCTAAAAAAAAATCACATCTCCAATTCATTATCAGCAGCTGTAAATAGGACATCAATAGGACATCACAGAACTGAGCTTTGGTTCTCTTGTTTCTAGTTCTTTTTGGCATTTACAGACATCAGCGAGAGCTTAGCACGTTTTTAGCATTCAGTGCTAAATTTGCCAAAATATTTCAACTTTTAGCAAAAGAGCACTGTGCTATGAACATATTTTCAACAGTCGCTTAGCAACAATAAGACCCACAACCAGCACTCCCACAAGCATCTGTTTAGCACTACTAGCTAAAAACAAGGTACCCAGTGGCTGTCATATTAGCAAATAATGGACTGTTCTGGCCAGAGGAATTATATTTTTGAATTCATAAATTGAATGGTATTACCATTTAAACAAACCACTCAGTTTTTCTTATCTCTGTACCCAACAACAGCTCATCTGAGACAGCCTAGACAAAGAAGAAGCCAGATGAATGCTGGGAAAGAGGAGAAAATCTGTGATGAACACTCTTGCTAATCTGCTGTTTCTAAATAACAGCCCGATTGGAGAGCTTAATCCAAAATACAGGAGGAGCAAGCGCAGACCCGCATCTGGGTCACACACTGCACCACAACAGCAACAGGGAGGGGGCCGAGCCAAACTTGAAAACAGCAGAGGTGCCCATGTCCAGAGGTGATAAGGAGACAGGAATGGTTGCTATGACAGAGGGCCACAATGGGAAATCTCTAGTACAAACTCATCTGCACTGCAGTATTTTGGCTATGTACTGATAGGATGACATCAAAGACCCATCCCTTCCTTTGACAATGACACAGAACGAGGACACATGACGTGTTCTAATTGTACCAAGCCATGACTATATCTAGTTCTATGCTATGCTATTAGATTATAGTGTGGTTTTCAGAGACTGCAGAGTGGGTTGCACTTACCCTCAGTGTCAGTTGCACTGCTGATGACGTTCGTAAGCTTGGTCTTGAGGCTGGTGTAGGTGGCACTGTGCTTGCCAGTGGTTTCAAAGCGCCCCGTGCCCAGAGACACCACACATTCTATGGGTGTGTTGGGCCACAAACACTTACACTCATGGATGGCTAGAGCCGTGGGGTTGTTGATCAGCAAACCTCCGTCCTGTGCACAAAAACAGAGAGAGACCCTCATGTTAGACACTCCATTTAGGGCTTTGCACAGTTTGTATGGTGTTTTTAAGCCAAGACCAGTCAGAGAAGCCAACTCCAATTTGAAACATCACAGCTTTACATGGATTTTAACACTCAATAGACTAAATTATCGAACATCCGATGAAACAAAAAGGAACAGATCAATGTTTTTTGTTTGAGTTTCAGAGCTGCTTGTAGGTCTAAAAAGGACACAGTTAGATTGTTGTTGTTGTTTTTTTTTGGTCTGACTGGCTTTGATATCAAGTGACCGCCCAGGAGGTCTTTTGCTATGGATCCATAGTCTACCCACAGCAATGGGGGAGTAAGTGGGGAGACTGTTGGGAGCGTTGAATAGGCATGAGGCAGAGGCGCGGGGGGCTGGGGGGCTGGCAGCAGGATCAAACACACAGGGGCCAGTCCTCATTAAAGAGG
>OMKK01018823.1:1993-25856 GCA_900302305.1 Polymixia japonica
TGGAGGAGCATCTGGAAAAGAGGCCGGTTACATAAGTGTTGGATGAGCTGTTCCCTACGAGGCCTGCTTTGCTTTGTTGTATAAGTGTGTGTGTGTGTGTGTGTGTGTGTGTGCGCTACCTTGTACATCCCCTTAAAACTTTTAGACGTAAGCAAATATGACGAGACAACAAACAACAGCAAGGTCAACTAGTCACTGAAGATTTCCCTCTCACTATCAAATTATGTTGAATCCATTGTCACAGTCATGAGAGAGTGATGTATCTAACTGCCCGCCGTAGACGTTTATAAATATAAATGTCACGGTGGTTTTTCAGATGAACACGGTCACTGAATTTGCATTACTGTCTGTGTCATGTCAAAGCATAAATCACCGGCATTGACTAAAGGTCAAGGGTTTAGGGAGATTTTTTTAATTTAATTATTTACTTTAAACCTAAAAATAAATCAACAGTCTTTGGGCGTCGGATGGCCTTTCGGACTTTGTTCGTGAAGGCAGCATTGATTGATGAGATTCCTCTAGATGCTAATGTGAGTTTAATCAGATTTGCTTTGATTCATGTCTTGATTTTTTTTTTTTTTTTTTTTCTTCCTTGGACTTGTCCTTGGTGGTCTCAAATACCGTGACCTTTTCTTGAACCTTTGGAGAACCGTGGAAAAAACAAAAATGAACAGGTGATGATGGGTTAAAAAAAAAAAAAAAAGATTCATAGGAAGACGTGAGCTGCACCTGAGGACGCTTTGAACGTAAGTCGGTCGTGTGCCTGACAGGGAAATGTCAACCATTAAATCAAATTAACGGCTACTCAGACAGCGTAGCACATAAAACACTCCACAACAAATTCTAAATAAAGTCAGCTATGACACAAGCATGATTCATTTTAATTGAATTGGATTACAGCACTAGATTTGCCGGTATGCTGTATGTTTCAAGTGTGAAATAGAGTGAACAGACTGGAAAAACCCACAGAAGCGGAAGAAGAGGAAAGGTTTTTTGTTTTTTTTCTAAGCTTTGAACTTTTTCTAAACAGCTGTTCTCTCAGTTTTCATACGTGGGTGTCGAGCGGACCAATGGGTGCACATGCTCCATGTTTGAGGAAGTAACTGGATGTACGTCAGGTGTCGCCTACATCTGCAATGCAAAATGCTTCCTCTCAAGCCATTTCTTCATATTTTCCTTTCGTAAACATGTGATTTTGCAGCGTTTTAGATATGTGTTCACAGATCACCTAAAATATATAAAAAGTTGACAAATTGATGATGATGTACACAAAAAAAGTTTGATGGAAATTGAATGAGCCAGCTGTTTTGGTTAAGCTTGTTTTGTTATGCACAAGCAACAAGCATTGAACTTCAACTCAGATTTGCATTGCTAAAACAGCTGAAATGAATATTTCAGTCAGCATAATATAAGAGAGTAACTTCTAATATAATGCAAACTCGATTCAGTGACAACAAGAGTAAATGAGCGATAAAATTATAATAATCTGGAGTCATAAAAAAGAAATAATATAATTTTCAATGTAACAAAATTAGTTTGCCATTAATTACAGTTTACGACTCTTCTCTATTCTATCCCCCTGGATTTGCTGATTTCACTGTCATAAAAGCATCTGCCATTGAACACAATATAGCCATACTGAAGTATTATATGCAATAAAAGTGATTTGAAGCAGCATTAAACCGCATGATAGAAGGCAAAGAATTTTGATCACGTGTGGAGCATGTAGACGTGTTCTGTGCAGTGTGATGCATGTGATTCGTCCAAACATTGACCAACTGATTACAAATGGTCAAATGTTTTGTAACTTTGACAACCTACTATAACAATTTTTAGTTGCTGTGCTTGATAATTGTGTAGACAGATGTGTGGCACCATGTAGATACCAGCTCATGGGGATGTCTACATGTGTATCTGTGATGGAAATCTCATACAACACTGCTTTCATTTTCCTGACTTCATAGTAGTCTTCACGGTAGTCTTCATGGTGGTCTTCATGATAGTATTCAGAGTAGTCTTCATGGTAGTATTCATAGTGGTATTCATGGTTGTATTCATGGTGATATTCATGGTAGTCTTCATAGTGGTCTTCATGGTTGTATTCATGGTGATATTCATGGTGGTCTTCATAGTGGTCTTCATGGTTGTATTCATGGTGATATTCCTGGTAGTCTTCATGGTGGTATTCCTGGTAGTCTTCAAGGTACTATTCATGGTGGTCTCCATGGTGATATTCCTGGTAGTCTTCATGGTGGTATTCCTGGTAGTGGTGGGGTACAAACCAGACCTCAGGTGCCGGCTGAACGACAGCCGGAGCACAGAACACATTTTATTCTTCTCTGCATTGCGCTCCTCTTCTGTCTAGTCTGCTTAACCTCTCTCAGGGATGTTGAGTGGGATACATTTTTTTAGAGAATGCTGGCATTTCATTCAGTCTGCAAGGTCGCCTTTACAAAGCTCTTCTTTGGCCCTCTGTTAAGATAAATAATATTTTGTTTTTTACCTGTAAAGACATCAGGGAAGTTTGCCCATTCATCCCCTCATAAGTCTCTGAATACCTTTTGTATGCAGTTGGTGCTTACAGGCATCACTCAACAATAGTGATGGGAGGTCCGGCTCTTTTCAAAGATTCGGCTCTTTTGGCTCGGCTCCCTTAGAAGAGCCGGCTCTTACGGCTCCCAAACGGCTCTTCATTTAGTATCACTCAGAGCCTTGTATTTTAGCCTAATTTAGCAATTATGAATGGTTTGTGTGTTGGTAAGCAATTTTTTCATTCAGTGTTTTCATAAAAGCCTGATTTTTATGATTTTTTTTGTTACAAAAAACAACAACACAGTTACTATTGTTTAACATTTTAATCAAACCTTTAATATGTTCAAGGTTTAGGAACATGGGAGAAGGTGCAGGCAAAAGCACAAAACGACATGTATACATTTGCAAGCTTGAGGTATCTGGTAGTTTATCAATTAGTTTATCATAACTCCTGATTTATCCACAATCTCATTCATTACTATTGTCCTCCCTGCAGGAGCTAAAAACATCTTGAAGACTTACAGTAATGAATACAAGAAGCTAGCTGCTAAGATACGAAACAATGGATGCCAAAGAGATCCAGCTGGTGCTCGAGGGCAGATCTCTGGACCAGTAGAGACGCAGGATAAAGTATATTCTAAGAGGAGGGAGCAAGAGGGAGAGAGACAAGGATCAAGGGTCAACGGTATTTGCATATTAGACAATGATTGGCTTTCGGATTTGTGACGTACATAATCTGTTTGGCCCGGGGTACATGTCCCCCTTCAGTAGAGGAATGTGAAAACACCTCTCTGATGACGAACTCAGCACAGATACAAGTCAGGATAGTCTGGTTAGACATTTTAGGGGACGTAAACATAACATCATAAAAACACATTTTTGAGTGGTCGTCTAATCATTTGTCTTATCGTTTTTATGTCAGCTGCTCATCTGTATTTTGAATCATGATGTGCGTGGTTAAGAGGTAACCATGAGAATGTCCATATTACAAAACTATTGAAATAAGATTTGACATAAAATCTATTAGATATTCGAGATCATCCATAGGCATGATTTTATTTAATTATTTTATTTAATTATTATTTTATTTTGGTTCACTGTTTTAACTGCTGTCTGTTGTTGTTGACATTTTTTTTTCTCTGATTTGTATATGTTATGCTGTAAAGCACCCTGTGCATTCGTGCTGTGAAGGGTGCTATATAAATAAAGGTCATTCATTCATTTATAACTCTATTATCTATCCCTGTATTCTAACTATCTCTATGTAGCTCTTTATATATATAACTCTTTATTATCTATCTAACTCACTAACTCACACTCTGCTCAGTTGTCCCCTAGACTCTGGTTATTTGGGTCACTGAACTATGCTTATATGAACATTTGAATAAAGACATTTCACCCAATGCAGGGGAGAGGCCACCTTAACCATGAGAAGGAGGAGTTTGCTCATGAGTACCCCCACCTGAAGACCCTGGAGGAGGTGGTGCACACCATCAAACCCACTGCGATCATAGGTAAGCCTAACTGCATCTCCCGGCTCCTCTGGTGGTCGTTTGAGGCACATTTAGTTGAAAAGTGCAGACAACAGGTGGGTTTCCCCAAGTCCTGGTAGCACTGAACATATCTGAATCTCTCTTGATGAACATTGTTGTTTTAAAGGGTGTGTTTTAAACCTATTCATAACCCATGTTGTTCTTTTTCCTCATCCGTTAATGGAAACCCCTGACCAGTTGTGGAACAATAGAGAAACTTAAAAAAAAGGTGAAACTTGCTGTCCAATTTTGCTCGGCACGACAGTTTGCTAATTTGCTAATTTACAATTATCCAGAAAAAACTAATTCAATCTCCATTTGTTTTGTCTGGTGCATAAATGATTAATTAGGATTTAAGTTGTCATGTCATTGTTCATCGCCTCAATATTATATATGACAAACATGCAGATACTTTCTGCTTTTTTTCATGAAAATTGTTACACTGCTGTGACAGCATTACATCGTCGTTGTGAGTAAACATCATTGGGTGAATCTGTGGGGCTTCTGCTCTGGCAAGAATGACAAGAAAAAACCTCTAATTGCACATGTTGTATTGGGGAAATTGTAATTTTAGCAAATGTGGCTGATCAAAAGTGCAGCAATTCTTCCTTATTGATTAGTTCATAATTTACCAATATTCCTCTGAATCCCACAAATGACTTCTCTGATTAGTCGCAAAATGGCTACAACAACACTATTTACTGTTCAAGCCAAAGCTAGTGAAAAGCTCACTCTTAAGTTCTGATAGAGTCCTCTTCTGTACTGTGTCCTATTTGAAGGAGTGGCTGCCATAGCAGGAGCGTTTACTGAGAAGATCATTCAAGACATGGCGTCCTTCAACGAGAGGCCAATCATCTTTGCCCTGAGCAACCCCACCAGCAAGGCCGAGTGTACTGCAGAGCAGTGTTACACTCTCACTGAGGTAACGTCTCGCCACGACCTTCAACCTCACTTAAGTTTGATACAGTGCCGATAACAGTACTAGATCAATGTTACAAACTATCTTACAATCTAGTTAATGCTGTCATCAAACTGGAGGTCTAAGATTTAACTCTTTTTCAGATAGTTTTACAGGAAGCTAACAAATAACAGAGACCTCAAGGTTAGTTTTTCTGTCTGAATGTTTTTAATATTGTTTTGGGTTTTTTTGTCTCTGCCTTCCTGTATTAGGGTCGGGGCATCTTTGCCAGTGGCAGCCCCTTTAAGAAGGTGACCCTGGCTGATGGGCGCTCCTTCTACCCTGGTCAGGGTAACAATGCCTATGTGTTCCCTGGGGTGGCTTTGGGTGTCATTGCTTGTGGTGTGCGCCACATATCAGATGACGTCTTCCTAACCACAGCAGAGGTGATATCAATATTTCCTTATTTTTTTAGTGTAGACCAAGGACATCATGACATTTATGAATACATTGAAATATATGTATATTTTTTATAATTAAAGACTTTAATTAGTATTGGTATTGTTTTTAAAGGATAGTAGGTAACATGAGTTGCAGACTGGATTCTCTATATGTTAGTGATACTGAATTGTAAACAATTTGTGTGTGGTGGTTTGTAAAATATTGCATCGTGAATACTGTATTCTAAGACAAACTTTGGGTTTTAGTCTTCATCTCAGTGCTTACCTCGCAGCGCTTGTTCTGCTCCTCTTTCTCTCTCAGGCGATAGCTGACATGGTAACAGAGGAGTACCTGGCTGAGGGAAGACTCTATCCTCCTCTCAGCAACATAAGAGAGGTGTCCTTTAAGATTGCCGTGAAGGTGGGAGATTTTTTCCATGCGATCAGTGCTAAACTGAACGCGACGTTACCTTGAAAATATAAATATCCACTTATTTCATTACGTATCTCTCCTCCTCTCTCTTCACCTTTCCCTCCTTGACATCTTGTCCTCTCGTTTGCCTTTCCTCCTCCGTCAGATTGTCAACTACGCGTACAGACACAACATCGCTTCGCTGTACCCCGAGCCCAAGGACAAGGAAGCGTTCGTGTTGTCTCATGTCTACAGCCCAGACTACGACTCCTTCACCCTGGACAACTACAGCTGGCCCCAGGAGGCCATGAATGTCCAGGATGTGTGATTTCACCAGCACTTTTTGCCATTTTGCTCCCTGTATTCTATACGCCACAGAGGAGCCACATGCAATTCCTGTATTGCCTCCACTCACAAAAGATGCCAATCATTCATGCCGTTAATAGATTTCGTTTTAAATAGGTAGACATACCAGTATACGGCTGCCCTCACAAATCCTCACATACATTTAATACATCCAGTGATCATGCTCAATGGAATGCACAATGGTTAGCCAACCAAACTATACAGAGTGTATATTAAAGATATTGAGTGCCTCTAGTGGCATGTCCAGTTACTTAGTGTTATAGAAGTTGTTTTCTTTATCATTGCAGTACTTTGTCTTTATCCGTGCTCTGTAACCGACTGAAAATATATCTATTACATCAGCAAAACAGCATATCAAATGCGATAAGCATTGCCTGTATAGCATGTCCTGTATAACGTAAACTACACACCTTTCTTGGGGTATTCTAGCTCAGATGCTGAAGTGTATGGTATGAGCAATGGCTTTGCAAGGATCTTTGTGAGCACTGGATAGGAGATGACACATGGAGGCACATGGTCTTACAGTCACTTGGCTACAATAGTCCATATTGTCTGACTTGAATGAACTGAGAGTTTATTTAAAACTAAAGACCTAATTCTGACATAATGCACAAATGCTCATAGTGCCTATTTTTGTGTGACCTCAGGACTTAAATATTTCATATCCCACTGAGTTAAATTCTTAGTTGTTTGATGGGAGGCCAATTAATTAAAGAAGACACTGAGGACCGCAACATCTTGTTCATCCCTATAGCCACTGCATATTTTACACTCCTTAAGGCATGCAAAGTCATACCATGCAAAACTGACTCAAAAACACTCCTTATTCAACTTGTATTTCTGTGTGTAGACATTGTCTTTGGTTCCCTCTTTCGATGCTGCAAGAATCAGTCATTTATGAGAGGCTGATTTGTCTATCTGACTTGGTATAAGTTAGGCCCTGAATGTTTGTGTAAAAGGAAAGTTTAGCGTAGCACTTGAGTGTCTCCATCGATATCATTACACTTAGTTGAGATGTTTTTTTATACAGTGGGGTGGTTTGTTTTAGATTAGTTTTGTATAAAGTTCTGCCTGTTCTGGTGTTTTTGCCAAAGTTACTGATATAGACATAGTGGATCTCATCTTTGCTTTCCTATGAGAGATCACGGTGTGGTGCGAAGCATTGACACACTGTGGAAGAGTTTTATTTGTGGTTTTAGAGGGAATAAAATGTTTTAGAAGGGAATGTAAACACTTTGAAATAAATATTGTTAACAAAACTATTGTGGTTTTGACGCTTTCCAATGACTTTGCGGACAGTTTTGCATCTTGATGGTGTGTATGCTTTGCTATCTTAGAATTGGAAGCAGGAAGTTGATAAGTAAAGATATTTATATCATGAAGTGAGAGCCAATGATGATGCATATGGACATTGGTGTGTCACTTACACTGCAGGCAGCACTGCAACCCTGGTCCATCAGCAGCAAACCCCTAGCTGGCCTTGAATTATAATTAGAGTGCTTACTAGATAACCTGACTACTTCAATCACTGAATTAATAAGAAAAACATATCTAATGAGCAAATGCTTTAACAAATTAACTTAACAAATAAACTCTTAGTTTCACCTTTCACTGGAGGTGGATAAATTGTCAGTGGGCAACACTGAAGCATGTATGATTCCTGAAGATGAGTCAGAGAGAGTAGCTCATATGACTATAAATAAGCATGCAAATGAACGGACATCTTGCTGTCACAAAATTACATTTAATATTTATTTCATTTGTGGCTAATTGCAAAAAATCTTAAAAGATGCAGTCTGCAAAATCCCCTGCATTTGTAGCATAATACTGGTAAATACTGATGCGATCATCCCAATCATAGCTCTAAATAGCAGTTGCGTTTTTGTAAACAAATAATTGCCATACAGCATGGATGAGAGGGCAGACTCAGCAATGTGATTTCACATTTACAACATGTATCTCAGACCTAAACTGAGGCTACGACTGTGGCCACTACTCTGAGCGTGTGCTCCACTGCAATCTTTCCCAGTATGGCAACTAGTAATAGAACTAATTGAACGAGCCATCACCCTGGTTACTAGGAGCTGACATCACACCACTGGGCCTGAATTTTTTTCTGCTTTTTTGCTGTCTTAAATATTTTTTTCTCCGTGATCCAACCACCCCCTGAAAATTAAATAAACAAACGTCAGTGACTGCCAGTTCATGTCAGGGACCAGGCCTTTAAAACAGTATTATTGAGATGGAAAGCCAGACGACAGCTAATTTTGGCAAACATAATGGCTAACAACAAGTGTGACAAGCTTTGGCGCTTGTAAACACTGGCAAAGTCTCTAGTGTACTGAAAGAATAACAGCATGGCCGTGATCACTGCCAAGACAGGATCTGACTAAATGTAAACACACTGGATATGTCTTTGTATTAGAAATACCAAATGTGGTTTGAAAAAACAACCTTTGGACAAGCAATCTCCATTATACCATGTCTTTACCATTCTTCAGTTACACCTTCATGAACACTAGCCTTAAATACTTGGCATCGAAATGACAAAGGCCATTTAAAACATCAACAACAACAAAAACATAACAAAGAAAAAATATATAATTTGAAAAAGGTTCATTTTAAATTATTGTATAAAAGGTCATTCTAAGCAATAAACCTAAACATGCCTTAGAAAGCATTTGGCACAAAAATCACTGGCTTCATTTAGTATCGCTGCTCATATAAAGCTAGATATAAAGCTGCTCATCTTGATGCCTTTGCTTTATCAACAAGCAACAAAAAAGCAGCTGTAAACAAGGTGCACGGTTTTCTTATGTTATGTGAAAACTCTGTTGTCTGTAAAACCAAACATATTCCTAGGGATGAAAACCATAAGGATGCAAATCTACAAGACCTGGCAAACAGGTGAGTGTAGTCAAATCTTTGAATACTATTATTTGTGTGTATTCTGCACTGTGGTGAAAAAGACAAAACTGTAATGTAAGTTAAAAAAGTCAGCGATACAATAGTTGTTTTTTTCAGCTAAAAGTCGACTGAAAAGGACTGAATTTGATGGATGATTTGATGTGAGGTTTGCTTCAAAAAAGCCTGACCAACTAGATCTCTAAGAATGGCAGTGTGAGGATACGAGAGCTGAAAAAAAAGAGGAATTAATTCATTAGGAATTGTGGTCAATATTGTTGCTAAAAGACACATCACTAGTTAAAAAAGATGTGGGGTTTGTGTTTTTCAGAAAGGGGTTTGACATGTTAGAAGTTTTTTGTTTACATAGATAATGTGGTAACTTTTAAGTTAGCCTATTGGTTATAATGCAACACCCATTTGCCTGGTATTCACAACTTTTGGTGACGTGCATAGTGTTTTTTAAATACCGTTTAAAACAAAATACATTTTTAAAAATACTGTTCCGTGACACAGCTCAGCATATACTTATGTTAAAATTACAACATTTTAGAATATGCAAACAAGCAAAACCATATACAAAAGTGCAGATGATTTTTTTGTTGTTGTTTTTAAACAAAATTTTAGGCAATACCATTTCCCAATACAGCTAACGAAGGAGAGGTCTATTCTATGCATACAATGTCAAGCATAGCCTTAGTTAATTAATTTCACAATCACTGGTCAACATGTAACATGGCTTAATGCAAAACAACAAAAATTGCATTTCACCATATATTGGATACATATTTTCTATATTTAAGAGGCTGAGAAAAGCTCTTTAAAACAAGGACCGACTGAGCGTGTTTGTGTTTGGCAAAAACATAATAATTAAAGCTAAATGCTACAATCCTGGAGTGCCAATGTTGGTCCTCAACTTAATTTGCAACCTAAACAAACATGATGGTATTTGTTGTGGAACTGTGGGTCAGAGCTGCCTGAGCTGCCATCAGCAGTGAAACACAATACTGGTTGACAGTGAAGTGGCAGTAAATAGGATTAATTTGAATACCTATGATTTTTTGTCATTAAGTGCATTTCCAATAGAAAAAATATTTTTTAAACTATAAATACTTGTGTCACTAACTGAACACAGGAGGATGAGCAACATCTCATGTCTTAAAGCTATGAGAATTTTTACCTCCAAATGAGACAATCTTAGCCATTTAAAAATCAATCATATCTCAACTTTAAATAGTGAAGTAACAATCTTTCATTGCCAAAAAGTCATATTTGGAAATGGAAACAGATGTAAACAGTCAATGATCTTCTGATTTTGGCATTTCCATAATAAAACAGGCCAGGTGGAAATCCAAAATAGTTTTCTTAAAATATTAAAATATTTTAAGTCAACCATCTTATCACGGTCAAATATCACGGTCAACATGTAGTCAGAAATGTAGCCGGAAATGTAAATAGATTGGGTGAATTATTCCAACTCTGTTATACAAAAAAATAAATAAATAAATAAAAAAATTGACTGAGAGTGTGCTTGGTCATGACAGCAGCAGTAAGCCATGCTCACAATGGAATTGTGTTTGGTATCTAGACAGCATTCAGTAACAGTAAACTCAACCTCCCTGAACCACTGAACTTCTATTGTCACCACCCTCCTCTTCGTTAACTCTTCTTCTTCTCTGGACAAACATAAGACAGGAGGGTGTCTATCATGTTCTTGACGATGGTCGGTGGTGGATGGAGGGCGTGTGGGAGGTGGTGTGCCAAAGTCATCTCCCAGGCATCCACCAGCAGAACATCCAGTCCTTTGAACATGGCCCTGAGCACGCCGTCGAGCTGCAGCGAGAACCAGTCGCTGTTGTACAGACTCACCTCTTGGTCCAGGGCCTGGAAGTTGGCCGAGCGGATCACTACCAGGGTCCCCGGGGCTCGGTCGAGAAGTCGCACCAGCGCCCGTCGAATGTGACGCAGGCGGCGAATGTAAACGTCCACGGGGAAGGTGCTGAAATGGGCCCAGACGCTGAGGACCACCACGGTGTCCGGGCCGCCGGGCACGCCATCCAGCTCATTGGATATGTAGCGCAGCTCGCTGGCGGTCACAGTGGAGAAGCGGATGGGGGGGCCATGGCAGCGGTACTTCAAGAGGATGTTATGTGCGCTGTCCACTGCCATGAAGGGACCAACATTTTTAGGACTATGTAGGTTGAACTCCTTTATTTCTAAGAAAAGTAGAAAAGAGAAGGGTGGAGAGTTGCAGTTACACAAATGGACAAAGAACTGTGTGCGGTACAAAAGTATCACGGGACAAGACTAAAGCCAATGCTCACCTGGTACAAAAGCATTGAGGTACTCAAACCACTGTCTGACGGTGGAGTCTCCATACATATTGATCACCTTGCCCCTCAGACACTGAGTGATGGCAGATGAGTCGTTGAACTGGCGCATTGCAACCCCGCCTATTGGTCTCCATGAGCCCTCGTAGTAATATCCAGAAGGCATTATCTTAATAGGCTCCGGTTTCATGCTGCTGCTTTCTAACTCGCGTTTATCTGAAAGTAGAGCAGGAGACGTTGCAAACATCTATACAGAGAACAGCCAGTATAAACTTCCATTAAGCACGCAAAATACACACATTCCTTTCATCGTTTACCTTTCTTCTCAGGTAGCACATTGATTCTGTCTGGTCCTGAGGCATGTATTTGAACTTTGATGTTTACACCACTGAGATAAAAAAAAAAAAATCCAAAATGTTAAAACAGTAAGGTTTGAAATAAATGAAACGATATCCTGCTACAGTATATTTTTCCTCAAACTATGACACTACAGACCTCTGGAAGAGCAATGCATCTTTATTGGTGATTAGGTGTTTTTGATAGCCTCCCTTGGCATGGTTGATTCTGGTGTCACAACTTAGCATCTTAGGCTTGTAGCAGTACCAGGGCTCCCCTGTGTGCAGGTCTGTGTAGTTGCACAGTGGCTGTTGGTTGGGAGGCAGGCACATGTTGCACACAGTGGTTTCAGACATAAAGCCCGAGCGGAACAGGCTCTTGAAAAACACCCGATCGGGCCGCTCCTCCCTCAACCTGCGTAGCACAGCAACAGCCTCTGTGGAATGCACCAACGTGATCTCGACCTGGGCGGAGCCCTCCCAGAGCAATGGGAACAGGGCAGAGTAAAATCCATTCCGGTGGTCCAGCACCTGACCCGCTACACCTGCTCCAAGCTCTGGGGAGTGCAGCCGAGCGATCAGGAAGTCACCCCCGTAGCGCTTGGGACGGCCCTGGAAGTCATGCATTTGGATGAGAGCCTCCAGCTCCTCCCCCACATGCCACTCTCTTCCTCCCTTAGTTGGAAGGATTGCAAACAGGCTGTGCACAGGGTCGCTAGTCTGGCGCAGGGGCGTCGGTGTAGAATGGGGTGGAGGCTCAGGCCAGGCGATAGAGTCTAAGAGGTAGCGCTCCTCCAGTGCATCTTCAGGAGAGGGCTCCAGGCCTAGATGGCTACAGAAGGTGTGATTGCGATACAGAAGTTGGGGTCCCTCCTGGGTGAAGGCTGAGTGAATCCTGCTCTGTAACTGGTAGAGGGCTGAAACTGTATGACAGTTCAAGTTCTGGAGAGAAAGAGAAGAGGTGGCTAGCTGCAGCAGTTGAATCATAGACAAGTCAACTTATAAAAGCCAGTTTGTACTAAGTGCTTACAACAGGGGGTTAAAAGACAGTCAAAATGTTACGCAACAACAGAAAAATGTAAACATAAGGGAAAAAGAGGGAAAAGCAATATGAACATGCAACATAAAAGAAGACATCAACCACAGTGATGCCAAAGAGTAAAAATAGATTTTAACAGAAGTTTTAAATATTTGGACAGATTCAGCTGAATCTACTTTGAGGACGGCATACCCAGTCTCAGTGCTTCCACAGTAAAAGCCCTATCATGATACATTTTAATGAGATGAGAAGACATCAATACATACGTAGATAACTGTGACTAAGGCCTTTGTGATGGTGGGTACTTAGTGGCATTCTGTGATATGAGAGGGGTATTAACAGACCATCTAATGTTTGCAAAGTTAACTTGAGTTTCCTCACACAATCAGTGGCGCATAGTAGGCTTGTAAAGGAGGACTGTAATACAGATTATTGCTGAACATATTTCTACTTTCATACGGAACAAGACTGAGTTGCATTCTGTGGTAATAATAGCTGCTCCTTTAAATAATCTGACAGGAAGTGAGTAAAACATAATGGTATTAGGGAGTCATGTCAGTCCTTTTTATTATTGTATTCGCAAGTTTATGAAGCTCACTGTTTGCCTCCTAAAGTCATAAGATTCCTTACAGTAAACACAACATGTCATGTCTAACCACTAATAATCCATTTCTCTACTCACCTCTAAAGTGTGGATGTTGCGTAGCAAGAAGATAAGGCCAGACAGGGCTAGGAGGAGGAAGATGGGAGCATATTTGGACAGATTCCGGCACATGGTTGACCCCCGTTTGTCTCCCATGGTCAGGCCCTAGTTCACAGTCTGCTGTCACCATGCTGATAATGACATCACATCGTTTTCTGCCCCTTTGATAATGACAAAAATAAATATTGTCGTTTTCTTCCCCTTTGATAATGACAAAATTAAATATTGCCAATGAGCACAAAAAACAATTTTGTCCGTTTGTTTTTGCATTCATGCAGACTCATACGACTAAAAATATCCATAGAAATTGTAATGCATACTTTGCTCTAACTTCCGTGTTCCAATTTCCTCTTTTGCCACTACTGCACAGGTAGACGTAACGTTAGATCATCATACACAGACCAATGATTGATATCTAGTCCATTCAAGTGCTGTTGTTTTGTTCTTTACTGAAAGTGATATTGATGATATTGATGGTTTGCGAGATAAAATACGAACGTACCGGTTTCTTGGTTCTATTGCTCTTCTCTGTTGTGCGTGTTGATTCCGGTTTAATGCTACTGATACTATGATGCTAATGATGGTCTAACTTTGTGTTGTGGTCCTGCTACATGTGGCGCCTATTTTCTGTTTACGTGCGATCTATATAGACTTGTATCACTAATCACTAACAGCCAGGTGTCCAACAAAAATACTACAAAGTGCCAACAAAATTGAAACAAAATTAAAACAAATGGCTACAGAAGTAACCAATACGATGGATCTGATGGTCTTGATCTGAGGCAGGTAATGCTGGCGTAGTGTAGATATGTGAAATGCCAAAGCTATAAAATAGACTCAAAGAACAGCATCCTTCAGACAGGTAGAGACGCCCTGACAGTACTAACATGATCTATTCTGTCACATACAGTCCAAGATATCAGCTGCTTGATCCTCCGGACATTCACATGACATTGTGCTGCATGGGGATGTTATTTGCGGTATGTGTATCGCCTAATGTAACATTTGTTTAACCAGGTTAATCGCAGAGTATTTACAATTTACATTTAATACTAAACGCTGTAATAACGCAAGTCTTCAACAAAGGCACCGGAGAGACAACAATAACACGTTTTTTTTAAATACACTACTATGAAACCTCTCGTTGTTGAACCAGTCTCTTTTTTTATTTAGTATGCTAGGCCTACTTACACGGAATGACCGATTCCATTGTGTCGGTTGTCCGGAGCTTAGCTGGAGAATGAGTGGTGTGACTGGAAGCCGAGCAACCGATCGGTACCACGACCGAAAGAGGGTCAAAGGGAAATCTGCAGTTTGACCGGAGGTAACAGATGCGGTTTGTGCGCCACGCCAAATACAGAGGACAAGCCCCCAACCCCCTAGAACTGCCATTGTATAAAAATAAAAAAAGCTGCGCCCTCTGGTGGACAGTAAGTCAATCCTTGAAACAATAACAAATTACAGCTTTATTTCACTTAATTTAGGGAGGTAAAGAAGATACATTAATTAACATTGTTCTTTAAACCAGCAGACCCTGTGATGTTCTATAGGTGATCAAAAACAAAAACAGTTAACCCATTAATGCATATATGCCTGCAGTTGTACAGTTAATATCTGTGCTCACAAATGCTATACTTTGTATACAGTCCTGATGACATACCTGATGAGTATACCTAAAATATTCCTAATGCAATTTTGTCACAAACATTTAAAGCGTCACATTTCAACAAACAAATTGAATGTGTCATACATGTCCTGGTCTTATTCATCAGTAGAAATAGAGCAACCTATGTCATTGTAAAGGGTGTGCTTTAAAAGTCACTAATATCAAGCTAGAGCCCAAATAATGTTCTTCACACATAAAGGGAAAATGTACCATAAATGCAAGAATGAGAACAGATTCAGGTAAAGAAGTATAAAAAAGACTACAATTCATTCTTCTGGCTTCAGTGAACTGCGCATAGTTTCTTTTTAAGTCAAAATCTGTTATAGAGATGAATGCAGTTTCACACAGACAAGTTTCCAGAGGTAGCAACACATCTAGATACTTGAGCCAATGCAAACTGTATATACATAGTTCCATACAGGTGCTTATAAAGTTTTTTTCAGACACTCAGACAGGACCAGGAGAGTGTTCCGGTATGCACTACTGTTCTGATTCTTTGTCTCCTGTCTTCATCCCACTCTGTGGGGGCGAGTTAGGCTGTGGCATTTTGTTGGGAGAGAGAGGTGAGGCAGGCTGAGGTGTTTCAGTTCTATCGCTGGCCGTTGTTTCCTCAGCTTCCTCCTCCCTTTGCTGTACGGAGGACAGGTACTGTTCCAGCAGGCTGCAGTCTGGACTGTCCCCGCCAACGCCGCCCCCGGCACTTGGACTATGAACAGGGGTCGCCAAGGTCAACGCTCGCACCGTCTCCAGAGAGTCTGCTGTTCCACTGCTCAGGAAGCTGTCTTCCTGCGTTACCTGCTGCTCACTCGTCGACTGGAAGCCCGAGTCTGGGAACGAGACATCTGTGCAGGCCGGGTCTGCGGCGCTGGAGGCAACAGGTAGGACGGGCCCATGCAACCCAGCAGCTGAGATTTGAGCTGGGCTCACAGACTGAGCAACGCTGGCTAGCTGCTGCTCAACAGACTGCTGCCACTGCTGCATGGACTGGAGCTACAGGGAGAGAGCAGAAACAGTGTGAGAATAATGGGGTAGTTGGCAAAGCAAGCTAGCTTCAACGTCTAGCTTGTTTGTCTTCCAGACAAGGTACTTAATAAAGCCCCTCCCAGATAACAGCTGAGATTTGCTAATGTTCCTGAAATCTTTGTCAAGCCGTTTCCTAACACACCCCTTACGAGGTAGGTATGAGATCTGTTGGGATTACGAGCATTTGTTAGGAAATGTGGTATTTGGTTTTGCCAGGCTATCGGCTAACTAACTGATCTGAAGGAGTAAAGTTATGTTGGGGTCAGACAGCCAGACATACATTATGACATCTATGAAGTTACTAATAAGGAAGAAATCTTTTCACTGAAGGAACTAGAAATGGAGGCGAGACAAACTATAACACAGTTGTGAGGATTTGATAATTTAATTAAAATTAATTAATCATAATTTAATTAATTTGACTCACTGACCTGTTTCCACAGAAACTTCACAGCCTCCTCCTGGACGAGCCTCTGTAACCTCTCCTCCTCATGCTGCTTCTGCATCCTGCAACACATTTTAAATAGGTCACAATAAACAATTCATTACCGTTTTGACCAGCAATCGAAGGAGAAATTTGCAGTTCGTGGTCTACCTCTCCAACTCTCCAGACAGGAAGAGGATGTGGTCCTGCATCCTGCGCAGACGGATTTCGCTCCGCACCTCTCTGGCCACAGGGTGGCAGTGACGAGTGTACAGTCCCCTCCACCACGACTGGATTGCGGTGGCGGCCTCGTCTGCTTCGAGCGAGGCCGATTTCTCCCCACACGTCACCACTTCGTTCCACTTGGGCTCCTCTTTCCGTTCCATGTTAGCACAGACTGGAGATGTTTCCAGTGGCAGATCGCTTTGTGGCTGGTCGTCTCCGACATCAAGCGGGCCAGCGGTTGTGTTTGAAGCACTTTTGTGGTAACCTGCAGCTTCCTCTACCACATTCTCACTCTCTTGCTCTTTGCCTGAAGGTGGGCACTTCATCTTTTCGGCGTTGGGCTTTTTGGACTGGGCTGGGCGCTCTGGGGCCAGTGAGTCAGGCTCAAACGTCTCCGTCTCATCCTCGCTGTCGGAGCGGGTTGGCTGGGGCTCCAGGTCAGAAGTGACTGGGAGAAAGGTGGACTCTGAGGAAAGCAGGCTGCCACTGAGTTTGTCATCATCTGTCTGCACGTCCTCTAAATAGATGGACTCCTCTGCGCCCCTAGGGCTGCGAATCACAGGCACCGAACGGTGAGATGAATCGGCGTTCATCCAGGTATTCAACTGCACAGTTGCCTCTAAAGAAGAAACAGTGAAAGCCAGACAGACCCGAGACAAAATGAGAAAGTTGCATACCAGGAATAGAACTTAAGAGAACTGATACATACATTAACTTGTAATTTGAGAAAGCAGCCCTAGCTGATCTGTTACCCGTCTCTCTGATGGATGGAGCAGTGGCTGGTGCAGATGCAGTGGCTTTGTTCACCTCACTGGCTCCCCCTTGTGGGACAAAATGTTGAGGGCTGTGTGTCTCCACGTCAAGCTGAGTTGGGCGAGGAGGGCTGGGAAAGCCCTGGGTCTGCTGTAACAGTTGCCTTTGGTGAAACCTGCCATGGCAACCAGGAAATCATTAACTTAAATATTTTTATGAACCGTGCGGTATAGCACCGACGGCAGGCTGAGTACATCTGATCTGTGAGCAGTGTCGTTAATGGTCACTGTCTTGCTTTCATGAATCTTGAGCTTCTTGTTGCACAGCAACACTGTGCTGTACTGTACTGTATGCTTAAAATTATGAATTCTCTCTCATGAGCATGAGAACGTCAGTGTGTCTGTATCATTGTGAAGCGTTGGGCACACACCTCTGCTTACTCAGGATCTTCTCCAGCTTGGCATCCTCTGCAGTTTCCAGGGCTGGTGTGGAGGTCAAAGGGCAAACGGTGGCAAGGTACTGGACCAGCTGCACATGCTGACCTGGTCGATATGAGCGACCTTTGCCCTGGCTGTACAGCCACTCCGCTTTTAAACTGTAATCATCAAGAACAGGCACAACAAATAGGATTCAAATGTTACAAAATGTTCGTGCATTTATCTTAACTAGCAACTTCTGACAGAACAAGACGTGGATCTGCACACACCCTTCTTTTTGTGAAACCACATAGCCATCCAGGACCTTCAGGCTGAGGCACCAGCTCATGATGTATGGTCGGTAGTCAAATCCAGGCAATGATGGGGTTGCCATGACGCAAGGGTTGCTCATGATGGAGAGCTGCTCGAGTTCCTGCAGAGGTGCCAGGTATGATACCTAGGGGAACAATGATGGAAAAAAATGTAGAAGATGAGGAGAGAAAACAAAAACTTACAGAAATTAGTTTAATTCGGGATACTTTGCTGTTGTATTGAGTTATAGAAAAAGATATTACTTCATTGAGATCCCTTATCTCGTTTTCTGCCAGGGAGAGAATAGATAAGTGGGCAGGTAAGTGGGCAGGAACTGTACGAAGTGTTGTAATGCTGTTCCCATGGAGCAAAAGTGTCTGTAAAACATTACAGCAAATCAATCAAGGACAAGTAAGAACAATTGAGACTATAACCTTATGGGCTTAATGAAGGCACTTATTTATGCATACAGACTCCAGAGGCTTCAATACTCACCTTTAAGGCTAACAGCTTAGTCAGATCACCAATGTTAGATATGCTATTGTCAGACAGGTCCAGGTGTTGAAGGGCAACACAGTTGTTAAGCTGCTCAATGACCTGAATGAAAGTGTGTACAATCAGTGAAGAAATGTCAATCCTATTATCAAATGGGCTGAAAAAATGTCCTTGTCCATGTTAGGACATTCCTGTACTGTAATTCTAAACAAAAGCTGAAATACAAGTATGTGAGAACCCAAGTGCCTTTATGCATGCCCCCTTTCCTCACCTTGATATTGTTACCAGACAGGTTAAGCCATTCAAGGTGCAACAGATCTCTTAGCCCCTCAATGTAGCCAATACTATTATTGGGCAGATTCAGAACTCTCAGTTCTGTAAGCCGAGACACACCCATCATCCGTACCAGACGGTTACTGGCTACAGATAGCTGAAGAGAAAGAAATAGAGAGGTACCATATGACCAAAAAATTGGAAACTGTATTTAGTAGTAGACTGCAATGCATTTGAGGACCTGGTGATTGGAAACATACCTGCTGGAGGCCTGGGCTCCTTTCGAGATGGTCCAGTTTCATGATGTGGTTTCGATCCAGGATGAGAGTGTGAGTATCCTCAGAACAAATGAAACTTGGTTCCAACTTTTGCATGCCCTTGGCTGAAAGGTCCACAACAGGGCCTAAAATAATAAACATAAAAGAAAATAAATTGATAGAAGTTCATAATTGTCGTATTGCCATCACTATGACTACACCATTTCACAGTTACAAATGAGCCTCACAAAGTAACACTAGCCCGAAAACTCAAATCAGTTGAGCACACAGAGACACACCTAAGAAAGAAAAGTAGGCTACTCACTAATGCATCTAAAGCTACTTCTTGCCAACAGAAAACAGCTACACGTTTGAAGATAACAGAAATAAAAATTGGAAATACACCAATTCATTAATTTGATAACCAAAGTCTCATTTTTACCAACCCAATGACTATTGTTTATACTGTTCACACATTTTGGTGACACCAGCATGCAAGATGTGAACTGGTAAGACCATAAGGAATCAAAGCACTGTCAGACATTAATCTACAATAGGCAGACCACGCTGAAGCATACTGAACAAATATCTTTTTTTTTTTTATCAATGGTCTTTTTATTGTTTTTTCAATCTTATTACAAACAAGGTATGAAGTTTAACAGTTCAACATACTTGCAAACCCCACCACCTCTGAACAAATATCTTAAGGGTTTGGTAAATATTTAATATGGTTTGTTGTTACATCCAGCTACCTGGCTCTTCGCATGGTCTATAACTGACACTGCTATGTAGCTTCACAAAGCTTTACAAAGGACTTAAACAGAATGTTAATGGTGTTTATGATCTGCATCCTGACAGATGTAAATGACATATAACCTTTAGCTAGCTACTAACGACAACATTAGCTGTCGACACAGCGGTGTGATTATAACGTTATTAATTCAAGTAGCTAATCAGCTACAGTTAACCAAATAGGTGTCACTACTCTCTGGTTAAAAAGACAAATTGGTCACTCACCAGAATTTGTATCACATTTCAGATCTGATACACCCATCTTCACGACTCAGTCAAGACCCTAGCTGAAAACTGTAGACTGCAGTACGGCAGGCAAGCTCCCGTCGCTTGTCACGGTTACAGGGTTTCAAAAAGCACAATAAAGGTTTTGCCGGGAAATGTAGTTCACAGTGGCGGGTTATCTTAGTTAGGACTAATGACTTCGGGTCTTGAAAAGACTACAATGTTTGTCGTTCAAGCTACAACGCGCTAACGTTACAAAGCAGGTGACAGGCTAGTGTAGTTAACTAGCATATAACGTTAGCTAAATACACAAAAATGCTCGTCTAGCCAACTGTATCCCGATCCTTCCTGGATTCCTCCATTTAAGAAGTTATGTTAGATATCTTCTTTTTTCCCACGAAATTGTTTGATTGATTGATCCAGCAACGTTAGCTAGTTATCAACGTCAGTTACTTCCCGCTTGTGTAAACGCCAGGCAACCAGAGTTTTAAGTGACGTCAGTTGGTTGATGATTGGTTGAATTGTCATTTTAGAAGAAAATAATACAAAAAAATGCAGATATTGTTTTATGTGCGTTATCTAAAAAGTATTACCACTTTTCGAATTGGCTAAAAATAACAATTGGATATTCGTTTATAAATAATCATACGGGTCACACAAGTCAGTTTCCGTATCCGTCAACGTCCTTTCCGGTTTTGTGCCCTCTCGTAGCCAACATGAAGTGAGTTTACGGAATATAATCTATGTTCATCACATCGTTTAAATATACACTACCCCAATAGTATCACTGTTATGTGTACCATTGTGTCTTTTCCTTACAGTGATGATTTACATTTATCATTTTCAGGGTCGAGTTGTGCAGTTTCAGCGGGTATAAAATATACCCCGGCCATGGCCGCCGATATGCCAGGATAGACGGAAAGGTAATGGTCCTGGAGTCTGACACCGGTTTCTCCCCAGTGTTATTCGTCACGTTGTCTTATTGTGCTTCATAGGAATTATTCGAAGTTTTCTTGTCTTGCTTTTGCTGCCTAATCAATGTGTTTCCAACGTAAACATTGGTGACGGTCCCTCGCCCTGGGCCTAGCCGGCTCATTGAAACCGATGCAATAGCTACGATTGCTAGTTACCTGTACCTGTTTATCTGTAGTGACTAGGTTGGGGTTACTTAATAGTTAGTATTCCATTATTAAGCGAAGCTTGCTCACATACATGCTCCAGATAGCACGTTTTTGCAGTTAATGTACTATAGGACCATCAAACGTGTTCACCAAGATTGAGCTTGGTTTCATGTCGTCATTAGGTGTTCCAGTTCTTGAATGCCAAGTGCGAGTCTGCCTTCCTGTCCAAGAGGAACCCTAGACAGATCAACTGGACTGTTCTGTACAGACGCAAGCACAAGAAGGGCCAGTCTGTAAGTAACAAGTTGTGTGTGTTTTCCACAGGTGCCCTAACGTATATATTTAATTGATGCTGATGCAAAACAAATATTGGTTGTGTGTTTATTGTTGGGCATTCCACCTTGAATATTGACGATATTGATCCACTAAAAGATCATTTGTCAGTTTGGCTGCAGGTTGATGGTGTGCATGGTATTGGTCTATGTTATGTGCTGTAGCCAGACTGTGTTTTACAGTCTGTGCCACAGTGCTCACTCCACACCTGCAGCCATAGAGCAAATGGAGATCATAGTACTGGCCTTTGATGTCTTTCTTGACCTCTCACCATTGGCCAGCCTCCATACTCTCCTACATACTATAGCACTATTTAAATGGGGAAGCACAATGTTGTGTTTATAATTGTTTGTCATATCTTGATTGCCGTTTTAAAAATCATAAAATAGTGGCATGTTTGTAAAATGTTAACACTTCATTTAGTGTTTGCTGAAGCTATAAATGGTCTAGATAATGTTAAAAGATGCCTTTGGCACATGAGAAATTGTGCCTCAACTCATCAGTGTCAATAATTGTAAGCATGGTTGCATTATGAGATGTGGCTTTGTGCAGCATCTTGGTGCTACTAAGTTCTTGATCTCAAACTGCTAGTCATTGTGATGCTTTGAGTGGTACAAATAGAGGATGTAATGCAAGGCAGAAAACTTTTGTCCACTTTCTACAGTGGCTGGTAAATCCTGAAATTAATTAATATCTCACCATTGTACAAGCCAACTAGATCTTTAGGTTAGAACAGGACCTCCAATTAACTGTCAAAGTAGCTGTTAACGTAGACTCTTGACTAGCCACTATTAAATATAAAGCAACATTTGGCAGGTCATTGGTGCCACCCTAGTGTACTGTTGCCCACATATTTGTAGCAACAACAACAAAAAACATTGGCCCAGCCACTATCTGTAGGATAATTATGCCTCCACTGCCTTGAACTATTAACAATGAATACCCTCTTCTACCCTCTCTTTGAACTTACCCTCTTTTAACTTGGGTCATATCATAATTTGGGGTTATTTGAAATCTGTCTTTACAGGAAGAGGTGTCAAAGAAGCGCACACGGCGTGCAGTCAAGTTCCAGAGGGCCATTACTGGGGCCTCCCTGGCTGAGATCATGGCCAAGAGGAACCAGAAGCCTGAGGTGCGCAAGGCCCAGCGGGAGCAGGCTATCAGGTAAGGAAGGACACATCTCAGCAGACACAAACCTAGCCTACCTCTGTCATTTTTCCCCCCAGAGTAATAAAGTTTCAGTTTTGATCTAAATGATAATATGCTGATTGATGCAATGACTGAGGACTTTTGTACACTATTTAAAAATGTTTGTGTTTTTCTGGCACAGGTTTTATGACTTAAGATGACATTAAAATATAGTTTTAGTTGGCTGTTTTAAGAGAGTAGGCCATGGCTTGGTCAAAAAACAAGACTGACTAGTTAACATAAAATAACTAGCACTAAATTTGTCAGCAGATGTCAAAAGCCACATTTGTCCCTGGCATAAATAGGGCCAGATTTGCTTTTTGCTTTCATTGTCCATTTGTAAAATTCACAAGGAAGGCAAATGTGTAGGCACTACACACAAGCAGAGATGGCACAGTTGCTGATGTGACTGCCTTCATCACTTAACTTACAGTTTGAGTAAGATACCATCTTATACCATGACCAGATCACAAAATAAATCCTGTCCCCTTTGTTTCCATTAGTTTGTCAAATGTGAACTGTTGTATGACACTTCACCCTGACGTTTGTGTGATGGATTAGGAGGTTATTTGTGTAATCCAGAGAGAGAAGTGCCATGAGGGCCACGAGAATGTGGCCGTTTAACTTTGAACTTGACATTAGTCTCATGGGCTAATGGATAGCTGATTCTGTTGATCTGCTAGATTCATTTGTGGCTCATCCTTTGTTCTCCATTTCCCAGGGCTGCCAAGGAGGCCAAGAAGGCGAAGCAGGCAACCAAGAAGCCCTCTGCTCCCAGTGCAAAGGTAAGATACCGCTTGGTGTAGATGTACTTTTATCATTAACATTTGTTCTACTAGCTACTAGTGTGTGTGTGTGTGGGGGGGGGG
>OMKK01018823.1:25876-39055 GCA_900302305.1 Polymixia japonica
GGGGGGTAATTAAATGAGAAACTAGGCTGCCTCAGTTATCACCATGGTGCCCTTGAGCAAGGCATTTAGCCCTGGACTGCTCCTCTCTGAAGGGGGGTGTGGGGTAGGTGAAGTAGCATTGCCTTTTGTACACCTTGCTCAGGCTAAATGTCTTTTTCGCCAGGGTTAACTTCTTTTAAAGTAGATGTTTGATCTTTGTATGTGCATGCTGTATTCTGGCGGGCTGAAAACTTGGCAGCCAAGCAGATGAGGACAGAAAAACTAGGCCCGGGAAGAGTGAGGTCATTGCTATAGTTGGTGTGGGACAACTGTTGAGTGGTTTGAACCAACTTGCAAAAAATAAATTAAATTTTTTTTTTTAATTTCAATTGCACAATTGACTTTCAATTCAGTTGATTTATCCCAATAGCAGACTGGCAGCTTTAGTGTCCTTACTTTAAGACATGCACTAGCATACTTGAATCTAACTGTTAAATTGTTACTTTGTCTGGTCTATTTCTTGTGTTCACTTGATTATAAGAGCAGATAGATTTTAATTTCTATAGTTTTCCATACTAAAAATGTCTTCATCTTTCTTCAGGCCCCTGCCAAGACTGCACCAAAACCCAAGATCGCAAAGCCCATGAAGGTCAATGCACCTCGTGTCGGTGGAAAACGCTAAAGCTGTCTTTTGCATCTTGGTTGTGAATAAAATTATCTTGGTTAACCATGCTTTGTATTTTGTTGATTTAATAAGATCTAGGAGGTGATACCATTGATTTTCGTCATGCCAATTTAACTACCGTAATACGACCCATCCATTTCAAGGATCAGGCCAACTATATTTGTCAATAAATTAATCATGTATTTTTGTGGTCGAAGGAATATTATTTTTCCAGTGTAATCACATGGCAAAAAAGTGAATCTATATTGCATGGTTGGGATTTACTTTTTTTTTTCTTCCATGGTTGATGCAAAGAGGGGCAATTGGGAGCACCCTATTCATAGTTCATGGTCAGATTAAATTAACCTTGAACTGGCTATTTACTACTGAGGATGTAATGTCCCAAATGTTGCAGTAGCCTTCATTTGTGGTGGCTAAATGTACTGACTGATAGCTGTTGCAGTGAAACTGGGTTCTCTTTGTGGTGGCTTACTATTCTGATGTTTACTGGCTAGTGTTGCAGTTTTTTTTTATCCTTTGAGACTTTAAAACAAAGATTAGAAATTGATATATCATTTATTATCATGAGGGAAACGGCTTTGAAATTGATGTGAGTGGGACATTATTTGCTTGTTTCAATACTGGCTGCTTTGGTTGTCAAATTGTTATATAGTGTCCTTTTCTCTCCTATACCTGATATTCCAATAGACTGGGAAGAATTCAGTCCTGTGTAGTGTAGAATGAAAACAGAAGGGGGAGACACAGCTCTATCTTGCTCATAAGTCTGAATGTTGACCAGGGGTTTGACATGTTACTACATTTGTCAATAAGTAGAATTACTTACAGCTTGTACTAGCCTCAATGGGCAATGCAGCATCAGGCCCAGGCACATTTAGACAATTTTCTACCTGCAACACCAACCAATATAAGTTAATTGGAAAATACTTCATGTTCATAGTTAAAATATAGGTGTTAACAGGTTTATTAGCATTACATAGCCATTACAAAGCCACAGAGCCAAAATGATCAACCTTGAAAGTGTCATTCATGTTACATACTCAGCAGGTCAGATTAAAATGTAAAAAAAGTGGACATTCATTTGCTACAATAGTCAGGAGATAACTAGTGAGTATGTGTAAAAATAAAGTTATTCACATACACAAAATATAAAATAGTTTTCTAATAACGAGGCAACCAACAGCAGTCTTTTTAATAGTAAATTGCCATGAGGTTAACTAATTACAATGCTTTCTGGTAAGCTTTCAGAAGCATGATGAATTTTGTCCCACATAGCTACACAAATGTAAGTATTCCTGTAAAAGGAATCATAGAAAAGTGGGTTTTTATACAGCCTTGACTATCAATGAAAATGTTAATGCATGAAGTATGATTTGTTTAACGTTGCTTGCTACTGTTAAAGCCATAAAATGAAGGGAAGTGTTACATGGTAATCAAGAATGATTTAATAATTGAGGTGCATATTCCTTGGTTGTTAACAAATTATAAATAACTTGCAAGACAAATGTGATGAAAATGTTAGCTTTCTTAAATTAATTAAGAAACACTCCTTAAACAGCATTCAACACATCACTCATGAGTTTTATTCTTGGGAAATTATTGCATGAGGTACTGATTATTAAACCTGAAATGATAGAAAAAGCAAAACTTCCCAATAAGTGCATGATATATAAAGCAATTAATTTAAGAATGTACAATCATACAATTTGTGGAAAACGTACTACTTAAAAATGCCACAACTTGTGTGGTGATGACAAGCATTCTCAAGTGCGTGTTGACTATGGTTAAAAATGTTTTCTTACACAAGGAAATTTGAAACTTAGGGAAAACTGCACATTTCCAACAGGGAAGAGAGGCTTTCTGTGGTCAAATAATGGTTATGGCGTGGATATTATGGAGACAGTATGGGATGGAGAGGAGATGAGAAGGGGCAAGTTTGTGCCCATTGTGTAGTCTCCTTTTTAATCCACTGGAGTTGACGTTTGGCAACACAACACTCAGGACTCTGCAGCCTCTGTAGCCTTTGCCTTCATTTCTTGCTTATGTCTATTAGGGGAATAAACAAATGAGGAAAAATTAACACTTTTTTTTTTTTTTTTTTATAAATAAAACCAGATTTGCATGTTTACTAAGAAATTCTCCCAGCTTCCATTTACCATTGAGAACTTAGCATAGCGCCAAAACAACTTTCCTCACCTGTATGAATATTTACTAGATTGATGTCCCTTTATTACAATTGGGTTTAGTCGATGACTAAAACAATGACACAGGAAACTAAGGCACACAAGTGTTATGAGTACACCGCCACCACAAGCTTTTTAGCTGAAATGTGCTTAGTTAAACAATAACTTATTTACATGATTTTTTATTAGCTATGAGTGTTGGATACACATATGAAGCTACCAGCCACTTATCTACAATTAAATTACTGAAATTGTTCATTGTTTATCAAAAATGATAAAGGCTGGTAACTGACTATAGCTATTGAATGGCTGGGTATGGGCAGGCACTCTGAATGGACCACACTCACTTCCAAATCCTGTAGAGTTGGGAGCCTCCTGCACCACCAACAAAGAAGTTGACAGCAAAGAGGTTCCAATTCTTTGGGATAATGACCAAAGAATATCTGGACCAAATCAGCCCTGGTGGAGAAAGAACCGAAAGACTACAGGTTAAAGCAAGCCAAGGTTTCATGAACTGTTCACGATCACAGTGTATGTTTCGGCAGGAGAACAACAGATAAGTTTTGTTTGCATGGACATACGCACCAGGCAACCTTTGTCACAGATTGATCAAATGCTTTCAGAAACTCTGAACTGGTGAACTTTTAAAATTCTGGAAATGTGCCCAGAGATAGTAGAGCGATTATGTCTTCCGCCTATGGAACCACCGGCCATAGGGCTCCATAGATGCCATCCCAGCAACACTTTCTCTCCAGTGTCTTCTCTACTCTGCCTCACTCTTTACTTTCCGATTATCTAAGCAAATGAAAATACTAAAGGTGAGTTAACTTTGCTTAAATAAATGCTTAAAATGTATGTCAACGCTTGCTCCAGTATGTTTCGAAACATAGCTCATGCACTCAATCAGTGCAAGAAGAGTAGACTTTCAAGACTATCTCTGCAACAAGTGTAAATGCAACCTTCTTTCCTTCTTTCCCATATCCAGCTAGTCAGAGTAGGATTGTGTTCCCAGTCATCTTGCCCATTAGGCTTGTTGCGATGGTCGGTGTTACCGGTGGCATAAGGTCCTAGGGTCAACACCGGTGTCATTTACTCCACACCGTCAATACATTATTTTGTAAAAAAAAAAGTTTATATTATTAAAAGAATAACTTATATAATTAGCCTATAGCATGTAACAACGTGCTGATCGATGACAGTGTGAAACGGGATCGGGATACTTTTGCCAATTATCTGCTCTTCATAACATGCGCATTTGATCATGTAGGTCATTGTAGTAAAGCATGGGAAAAATAACTAGCGTTTCATGCACACTGTGAATAATGAAACGAATTCCCCACGAAGTGAGAAACGGAGATCGTGAATCACAACATACAGTGATAGAGTAGAGTGTACACACATTCATGTGAAGGGGACTAGATTTTGGACAGGGAGTGAAAAAGGGGCACAACACCATTCGTCAGCTTCGATGTGTAGCTTTCACTTGCCAGTCCGTTTCACCTGATGTCTCTAGTACGGTATGTAGGGTTGGGTACCGAACTCAGTACTATTAAGGGTACCGACCGAATTATGTTAGTACTACAGAGTACCAATTCACATTAAATCAATCAGTGCCAAATTTCAGTACCTGAGAGCGCATCTGGGTGAGAAAGTAGGCTAGAGTATACGTTGGAGAGAAAGAGAGAGAGCGAGCTTGTTCAAGTCCAACACAATCAGGGCAATGGGCAAAAGCAGTCGCAAGTGTGGTTACCCTTTTCAAAACCTGACGCAGACAACACTCATTGGAAACACCTGGTCAAACACAAAATATATCTAAAAGCTTAGGAGTGTTTGAAAGCCAAGTCCCCTGCAGCAGACGCAGCTATTGTTTTTACATAATATATATGGGGGTTTATGTGCATTTACTTGGTTCAAATCACACTGTCCTGGATCATTGGATATAATACATTTCATAAATACACATTCCAAATGGAGACTTTACTACAGAAGCATCAGTCTCCAACTGAAATGTACATTTACTTACTTTCATGATCTACCCTGCGAGATCATCTTAGCGCACAAGCTCCTGAATAAAAAATGGTCTCCTCCTTACCTGTAGCTGTCAGCACTGCTGACTGCGAGGTACTGAGCTTGTCTGCTGGTCGAGTCATGTCAGCCAGGCCTGCCATAACCAGACCCTGTTGTGGTGACAAGAGTAGGTTAACCATACTTGATCAAATCTGTTCAAGATTATCTAGCATACTTATTTCAAGCAATTACTTTGAATTGACAGGATTAATTGCACATAAGTGATAGGTTTAGTTTTCTATATGCTATAAGTTATAACTGGTCCAAATTAAACAGTATAAAATGTCCTTACCCATTTAAACACTGGGGCCCAGAAGAAAACAGTTTTTGGACCTAGAATAAAAAGGTGAGGTTGGTGAGGTGAACTACAATAACAAACCAAAACAAGAAGCACAGTGTTCTGGCTTGTGCAGGCTGAGGGGAGGATCTGCTTGATGGGCCATCAAAGCAAAACAAAGACCAGAAAGTAGAAGGAAACAGTGCCACTGAGGCACAATCATAACAGAGAGAGGGGAAATGTTTAGACCAGCATCATTATACTATATCTACTATATCAATGTGGTAATTTGATTTTTTTATTTGACTTTAATATTACAGATAGCACCTTTAACAGTTGTTACCGTTGAGTAAGATTTTATTTCCCCCTGCCAGACTTTCAGAGTGGGTTAAAAGATTAGACATAATAACACAGATTTGCAAGACTAATGCCCAAGTATCTGATTAAGAGATACATCTACTGTTGCACTTGGACACACCAATGTGGCCAAGTACATCAGATAAAGACAGAGTTGCAAAACAATCTTCGAAATGGAACTAGAAAAACTTAACCAACCCTATAGCTCAACCCTATAGCCTTGAATTCTGGACTAGAGTGTAGTGCACGGATGCTAGATCCTCACAAACTCTACAGTTTATAGAGAAATGGTCTGCACACTGTGACTTATGATAGATAATTAATCAATTTGTTGCATGGCACAATCTTTGGCACATTCAGTTGCAAGTAACACTGAATGCAAGGGCATGCAGACGGACAGGCACATGCATGCACACACACTGATACTGCTTGTTCATTAAAACTGCCACAGGCTACAAAGGAAGGAAAAGAATGAGAAAAAAAGAAGTCTGTCTCAGCCAATCATGATTTAGGGAGTTGACTCATGTCACCACCCCTCGGTACACAGTCAGGAAGTTGTCCTTGACAACCTGTGCTCCATATTCCAATACCCTTGCACAGACACAACAAAAACCAGGTTGTTACCAATGACAGTCTGGAGCAATTTAACAACAACCTTAATCTTCGTACAACTTCTAGTTTACACAATATCAGCATCCAAATTATCCCTGCTGACTCGACATTGATTACTGAATAATACAGCGTAGAGGATCATTCCAGAGAACTTAACTTTGAAATAAATAAGAGTGGTACTCATCAAGTTTAACATTAGTAGTCTTATTAGTGTCACCTGGCAGCAGGAAACCACATTGTTAGGTATAAGACTGTATGGGCAGCCACAGGTTGAACATAAACTCAGTTATGCCTTTATATATAATGATGATCAGGAGTCATAATTGGTGTAATTTATAATAAGTAATCTGTTGTCATATAGAAGACAGTTTGGTGTTTGGAAAGAATGCCCCACGACTGGAAAGACACTGGTTTTACCCTTGCAACAGTCCATTCCTGTCAAATTGTATCTAGCCATCTACCTTGTGCTTTAGCAATACACTCAACCCCTACCTGTACTAAGAATCACGGTGCTGACCAACTTCTGCAAAGGTTTGTAATAATATGAAGAATATCTCATTGATTTTGGCAACTTATTTTGTTGGGGACAAGTTAATGAAACATAACATTACTTATTATTTCGTCTAACATAGATTCAATAACAATTCAATATCACAGTATAATGGAAATAAAATTTGACTTTGGGACGACCAGAGCCAGAAATACTTGCTTCGACCAGTTCAACAAGCAGACAAGCCCGCTGTGGATGTAATTTAGAGCTTAACTGGTGTTATCCCAGCAGATTAGGGTCTGCAAGTACTACAGACACGTTGCCTCCGCTAAAAAGAAAATTACAGTAAGCAACAAAACCAAGATATAACTGTTTTATTGTCTAAGGAGAAAGATAATTACAACATGGGGGCTCTATAAATTAGTCTGTGTCAGGTGGCAGCTGGATAGAGGCCCCATCATCCAAATTGTCACCAAACCTCGAGCTTGGTCACCAACCTCTCCAACTTAAACATCAAAAGTTTGTTAATTTGCATTACCTGCTGGGTGGTTGTATAGAGGTCTCAGTTTTGCAGGAAGCATATGCTCGACTCTATCCAAAATCCTGTGGTAGGACGCTCTTAACGCAGCCATGGTCGTGGATGTTCAGATAGCTAGCTAGTACAGTAACGTTAGACAGTAAAATTGAAGCTAACTCGCTAGCTAACGACCTTTATAAAAAGCACAAACTACGTCTGCTTCGGGTATTTCCTGTGTCTCGTAATACAATGCTGTCAAACGAGTTAATGCCAGGTCAGTTATATGACATGAAATGATGCTGTCCTACTGTCGACCTTGCTGGGCAGCACAATGCCCCTGCTAGCTCGACCGTGGGCTCATCTGAATCTAACACGAAGAGGTGACTTTCTTCACCGTGCAACCTACCACGCAAGAGTGGCGGTACCACAAGTTGCTTGTTTTTTATTGGCTTGTCGGATCAGAAGCCTTTATTCGATTGGTTTAGATACGGGTGCAGATTTTGTAGTCCGGGGTAGCCCTTGCGGGCGGTGATTTTACTTTTATTTCTCCCTTGTGAGATGAAAAAGCCTGGGAACGAGGTTACCTTTATGTCAAAACGTAGTATAATCAAAAGGGAATGAGACAGGTTTTTTTTTATTGTCTCGAATTGTGATTGTGATGTTTTCCTCAGTCATACTTTATCCCAAAAACTGCAAGGCATTTTATAATCTTTTGACGACCTGGAGACAGTCTGTAAAAAGAAGAACGGGAATATTAAAGATTGATAAATAATATGGCTGTCAAATTATTTAAAAAAAATGAATTAATCACATGATTTGCTGTGATTAATCATGATTAGTCACATTTTGTACTTTGTAAAAATATTTATCTTAAAGTCAACGATATTTAAACTTAAACCAAATTAATGTAGAAAAAAACAAAGAGAGCATATTAAATTAAATACTATGGCATGTTTTCAAATGCAATGCTCTTGTAAACTGCAATCAAAATTGGGACAAATTCAAATTTCAATCAAAACCATCAAGGCCATCACAATTGTCAGAAATATTACCAAATAAAACCTGACATTTTCACTGGTTTTCAGAGGGACATAGAGCTGAGTGTCGTCCGCATAGCAATGGAAGCAAATGTTGTGCCCTAGGGGAAGCATGTAGTTAGAAAACAGAATGGGACCAAGAATAGACCCATTTGGGAATATCACATGTGAAAGGGTCCAGAGAGGAAGAAGCATCTCTAATTACAATAGAGAATGTTCTATTTAAGAGATATGCACAGAACCAGCCTAGAACAGAGTCCCTGGTGCCAACCCATTTATTCAGGCGATTTATTGAGATAATGTGGTCAACCGTGTCAAAGCTGAGCTAAGATGTAATAGAATTAAAATTCAGCAATCTCCAGCATCAGTTGCAACAGGAGGTCATTTGTGACCTTGATGAGGGCAGTTTCAGTGTTGTAGAGAGATTGAAAGCCTGACTGGAATTTTTCAAAGATGGTATTTTTATTCATAAAAGCAATCGTTGAGAATAAACTACTTTATCTACTATTTTTGATTAAATTGGTAAATTAGTAATAGGTCTAAAATTTACTGTGTTGTTTACTCACCCCCATGCCAGTTGAATCCCAATTAAAGTTTTTAAATCCACATAATTTTGACGGTGTTAGAAGCCGATTCAACTGGCTGCTTTGGGGGCCAGTGTTCATTTGTCCAGAGTTCAAAATGGCATACAAATGACCATCAAATATCCCAAAATGGCTCATGCTGCATAATCCAATGGTTCTGTAGCCAAACAATTGCACAGTGAGTCCAAAAAAGATTTCCTTCAGTATTTAGCCTCTTTTCATCTTCACCGAAATACTTCATTTTGAAGTGCGCCCGCCCACAGCCAATTACATGTAGAGTGAGATATTTGTGTTCAATTATTATTGATTTACTGCAAAACATTAAATCCCTTAAGTGCGTGAATATGCAACAATTAAATAATGTGTTCTAAATTGTTATTTGTTGCCATAACAGCAAATGAAAAGTATGAAGGCAGTTCAATCCATATTGGATTGAAGCAGATGATGACTGTTTATAATGGTATATAGACCTAAAGTTTAGGTCAAATGACAATGAAAGAAAGCTTCATAAACCCAGAGTGTTTAGGTGTGTTTAGGGAAGCTTTCTTTCATTGTGACAGCTATCACATCTGAGTGGGGAATACAATTGTGCTATGAGACACGGTGAAATAGATAATTTCATCAGTGTTTTGGGAATAATTGTTTGCAACCGGAGAAGGGGACAATATAAACCAGTGCGTTTAGGGAATGTACTTGTGTATCTCATGCATTCTCCTTACTGTAACAACAACCCACGAGTCATGGTTGGAATAGTTTCATTTCCTCTTTTATACGCGCCATACAATCTCCTACACAGGTGGGATGATTGTTTTTACCTGCATTATAAAGAGGCTGACTCCATCACTCTGTATGATGCTCTGATGAAGGCTCATGCCGAAACGCGTTAGCCCACAATAAAATAATGGAAATCTGAAGCAAAGTCTTGCATTTTATTTTATTTTTGGAGTGCTGCTACTTTCACTCATGCAGTGATTTTTTTTATACAAAAAATTTGATTTGTCTCTCGCCATTGCTACTGTATAATTCTTTCCGAAATAAGGTCCCATGACAGCGGAAGGGGAGAGACTTAGGCTCACTATGTCAGGACACCTGTTCACGCCACACTGCCAAATAAATAAAGAGCAATCTCCTATTCACCTATTCAGTGAAATTAGTTAAATATTGTGTACTGCCTCTCCTGAACCTTGACTACTATACCCAGCAGACTGTGCACCTATGCTAAACAAATCCCAATGCATTTTTTCGTAAGTAAAA
Organism: Polymixia japonica; assembly: GCA_900302305.1. NCBI lineage: Eukaryota > Metazoa > Chordata > Actinopteri > Polymixiiformes > Polymixiidae > Polymixia > Polymixia japonica. The sequence goes on from OMKK01018823.1 coordinate 35,916, forward strand.
TGCACTTATACTGAACAAAGAATATACTATATAGTGTTTTCTTCAGAGAAATTATGTAAGCAAGTATCAGAGGTTGAGAGCAATGCATGCATTAAAGGTGACATATCTAATATTTTCTACTCACTTGAGGGTGCTTGTGTTTTGTACACCTAAATGTGTACACAACAGTAATACTGACATTGACACCAAATTTATAAAAATCTGCATTTCATGGGTTGAAAATGGCTCAACACGCCATCTGCTGTTTTGAATCAGCCTGAGCCTTGCAAGGCCAATGTTGACATAGAGTCGACCGTTTTGGTACTACGGTAGTCTACGTCATGAAATTTCTCTATAAAAAAAAACAACCTCTCCTGCCCTCCTGCCTCCCACATCCACACACCATTATTTCATTGTTTAAGTGCAAAAATGACAGCCTATATGGCCTTTCAGTTTGAGAAAGGCTGACCTAGATAACGAAGGCTTTACTCTGCTAATGTAGCGAGGGGTATTTTTTCTATAGGATACAATGATTATATCATATTCTGTCCTTTTGTTCTTAACATCCCCTAGTTCGCCAAATTTCGGGTATGACAAAGCACTGCTCCGCCCCGACAGCTACCCCGGGGTTCTAAAACATGCGCGCATAACCTCTCCTGCCAAAATGCGTGTATCGCGTTGTTTGTGGCTGTTGGGGTTTTGGGAGCTCATTATTGGTCAGAGTCGAGCTGCTGTCTGCGAGAGAAGTAAACTAAGCTAGGCTAGCAGGGCAGATAGCAAACAACACCAGAGCTACATCATAAACTCAGACACTGAAGAGGACAGCAAATGGAGAAGAGGAGCAAGTGAGATTTTCAGCACCAGAGATGACAATGTTGAATGTCGTAGCCTGCTAGCGCTGACACAACAAGCCGGGATTCATCTTGATGGCTAAAGCAAAACGACGATAAAGGCGACATTTAAAAGAAAGGGTTAGCTTACAATTTCAATGTTATTGTTAAAAAGCTGCGTTCGATCACAATGTCCTACTCTGGTAATCTGGTCTGGGATGTAAATAAACGTTCAATTGGATACAACGATCCTAATATCATCAGGACCAACTATTTGGGTAAGAACAAAACCAGCTACTTGTAAGATAGATAGAGTCAAGCATGCTCCATATCTAAAAGGCAAACATTTAATTGCCTGGCTAACCGCAGCTAATACAGCTAACCAAGCTCCAGGCTTCTTGTGTGGTATTAGATTAGGTGAATTGACTGAAAAAACAAACATCACTTGGATCAGTGTTGGTTATTCTATTTGATAGCATATTCCCATGTCGTCTGCTTCGCGAGTTATTATTTCTTCTGCAAATTGCAAAGCTATTAAGTGTAACAATGAATGTCAACAATTAATGTCACATCCACATTACTTGGGAATTTTTGGTTGCTTGAATCAGAGTTTCAGAATGCGAATCAAAAAACCTTTCCCACTTGTTATTCCACTTTTACCTTCAGAGCTGCTAGATATGTGAGATGGGATTAATATTTGATCATAAGCCTCAACATTGATGGACAGAATCACAGAGCAAAATCATATTTATGGCCACATTCAAAGCTCCCATTGGTTTGGCTTGAATGTGTACTGTAGATGAGCGAGTTTGTAAATATAGCTGGCTACTTGAAAAATATAAAATGTATGTATGACTTCAAAAAGAGCCATGCTATGTGGTTTTAAATAGTGGCCATTCTGTATCCTCTTGGTTGCGTTGGCTTAAGTTTGGCAGACTAATGGAACTCACTAGTTATGATATATTCCTACTGCAATAGTGCTCATCTGTCAAATATTTGGCCTACTGTCAGTACCTCTTCTGTAGGAAGCTCTTCTGTGCCTGTCATTTCTCTAGGCTTTGTGGCACAACAATGCTAGTGTGTCCTCCTGTAGGCTGTGAGAGAATAACACTGAAGAGCTTCAGTGACTACACTGTAACTAGAGGAAAGTTCTGTAGACATACCACTAGTCAGGAAGGTTTATGAGGTTTTTCTGCTGTGTGGCTTGTCGGAACAGTAGGCAGCCTAGCAATGATTGAATAAAGAGCCATTTGACTGAAGATTTAAATGTCTGTAGAGGTGAGGCAGGTGCCACAAGGATTTAGCTTGTGCTGTATTTAGCCTGAGTGGGATGTGGTTAGACCTGTCATTGTCTATGGGCAGAGGATCCACAGAGTGACCTGTGGGTTAGACCTGTTATAGGATATATTTGGGTGAGGGTGGGGGCATCAATGAAGGATCTATACTAAATCCCTACAAAGACACTAGCAGAGAAGTTGAATGAACTTTTTTTTTTACCGTCCCCTTGAGAGCAAAGCAAAATTTAGAACCAGGCACTATCATCTTACAGGGATTTCCCTGACCTTTGGAGAGGTTTAAGTGGTAAACACGCTCGCAGAGTGGGTTTTGCATGGCGATTGGGTTTGAAGACAACAAGAGCACACCGTCATCTTAATGTGCAAAATTAAGGCAGTTGGACCACAATTAACACACAGTTTTAACACACGAGGCATGACAGTATTGGAAATTATTCAGAAATCAAATGCAAAGAAAATATGCATGACTTTTTGATATCGTCACCCTATTAAAATAATGGCCTAAGTCATTTTTTGACGAAAAGGAGTTTTTGGCTTAAATCATCTCTTGATAATGCTGGCCATCTCTGGTAAAATCGCTTAAATCTTTATTTAAAAGGATCATGCTCTTAAAAAGTTGTCAAAACTGGATGTTGGAAATGGGTTAAGTTCAATAAAAACCCAGCAAAGAAGACCTGGAGAAGTGAGGAAAGGGACTGCCTCCTGACCAATTTGATTTACCTGACATTTGTTTAATTTAACTCAGGGTAATTTCAGTTTTGAGTTTGCACTATGAAATGAAAGGGCAGTTTAAGCCAGGTTTAAAGTTGCCTAAGTCACACTAGAATGTTAGAAAAATTGGCCTAAGTCACTTTATTCTTTAATGTTACATAATTGACACACAATGTTCTATGCATGTCAACAGTCATCCACTGTGAAGGCCTTTTTGATTGAAATGATTAATAAATATCATATGCTCTGTATTTGGTAAAGTTTTTTGTGTTTTCCCAAAAACTTGAAAAAATGACTTAGGCCATTATTTTAATAGGGTGACGAT